>CAUYLG010072194.1:0-20023 GCA_963573385.1 Cacajao melanocephalus
CCCTTGTTATCAGGTGGGTGTGGCAATTTAATAAATTTAACCATGGTGGGGGTGGTTGCTTTTTGCCGATAAAATATTTTATGGGAAATAAGAAATACTACATATAAAAAAAAAAAAAAAAAAAAAAAAAAAAGGGAGAAAGAGAGAGAGACTCTAATTATTCAGACCCATAGAATGCACAACACCAAAAGTGAACCCTAATGTAAACTATGGACTTTGGGTAACAACGGGTCTGTGTAGGTTCATCACTTACAACGAACGTACCACTCCAGTGTAGGATGTTGATAACAAGGGCAGCTATGCAGTGTGGGAGCAGGGGTACCTGAGAATTGTCTGTATCATCTGTTAATTTTGCTGTGAATCTAAAACTGCTGTAAAAAAAAAAAAAGTCTAATAATTTTTTGAAAGGAGTATAAGTGCAGTCCTAGTTTTCTGTAGCTGATGTTATACTTTGACTTTCCAGGGCCTTTGGACTCTCAATTTTTCTTTCTTGATGGTGGCTTTTGGGTTATTTTATCACCCAGGTAAAGTGTTTAAAAATAAAAGGCAAGCCATCTTTTCATCATTCCACTAGAGATAATAAACCCTAGTAGAACGTTTGAGTTACATATGCTGAGTTTACTCTGGAACATTTTTACTTGTATTCTAGCCAAGCTTTGAATACAAGTATGAGCTAGAATATGTATGTGAAATATAGAAAAGTTCAGAAAGCTGAAGAGACTCTCTTGCATAAGACAAATGGACAGTTTACAACTGCCTAGCTGGAATCCTATACCTTCTGAATCTTAAGGTTCTCAATATAGAATAATCAACAGAGAGTAATCTTTCCATGTTGCTGATTGCCTTCCTCAAGATATGCAAAGCAAGACACGTCTTTGTTGTGTTGGTAGATTTTATCCCTCACTTTTAATTCTGTGCTAAATAGCAGATGATCATAACTTGGTTTTAGAAAGAAATAAAATGGTTTTCTAAGAGATTTGTAATTCTGAAAGGGGAAACATTTCATATACAATTACAAAGTACAACATATTTAACTACATTTTAGATTTAGAAAATGTTTCCATCTTTGCCTGCATGTGGACTTGGGGCATGCTGGCAACTTGTTAACCCCACTGCCATAATGAAGCATCACTATTTGATAGATGCACTTAAAGAACACCTAAGCTCCTGGAAGTTTCCTTTCTTATCCTTCTATTCTATAACCATAGCACTCTGACCTTTTATTTGTCTCTCTGTAATTATAATAGTTAATACTTTTTATGTGCCAGGCACTATCTCAGATGTATTACATAAAATAACTCTCATTTAATATTTATAACGACCCTCTGAGATAAGTACTCTGTAATGATACAGATTTCCTCCTGGCTTCTCCAGCAGCCTGTGCATTCCGAGAGTGAGGATTTTGTTTTTTGCTTTTGATTTAAAAAAAACTAAATGGAATTTTGTTATTGTTTGTTGTGAAGAGCACATTTCCGGAGATGCTAATTTCAAAAAAACTTCTGTTTATTAAAGACAAAATATGAAGCATTTTTCATAAATTTATAACATTTCCTAATTCATTTCTTTTTGAAGTATATTTTTAAAGTAATTTGGGGTCATTATAGGCAATATTTTAGTTAGTACACTTGCAAAGAGAAACACAGAATCAATTATTTCGCACTTTCTCTTGTCTGAGGGTGAAAAAACCCTCAAATTCAATATATTTCTGAATCATCTATGAATAGCATTCTATAGCTTATACATAAAGTTTCCCAGGTGAAGTGTACTATATTATATATAGAAAATTTTCTATGCACACGACCTTTTTTCCTTCTATGTCGTTTAAATTTTAAACTCCGAAGGAGGTACTATTTTTGAAATAGGAAAAAAACTCAACTATTCATTAAAGGAAGACTTCTAAATTGCAGGAAAGACAAGCTCTCATTTCTACATTTCATTTTTGTTGCATACAGCAATTTAGACAGAAGCATTCATCTCTGGGGGCACATGGTCTTCGTTTTAATTAAGTTTCAAATTGGGCCACTATATCAATGCATACATATTAACGAATACTCTTTTAGATTTCAATATATTAAAATATAACAACTCTCTTGGAACTCTTAATTTCAAAAGGCAATAATATAGGTTTAAACAGTCATTTATCCCTCATCCAATTTCTCTGCTAGACTACACAAATCTTATACTCAGCTACCAGCCTATTGAACTACTCTACAGAGATAGGAGTTAAGATATAGTGTGCAGACTTAAGATATTGCCTCTTTGTTCATCTGGGAATATTAGGGCTTCACTACAATAGTAGAAATTCTGCACTAATGGCCAAAGCCAAACATTAATGTCAATAGAAGCCCAGGTTTAACTCAGAGAAATTCTATGCAGCTGGCAAAAGTAAAACATTAATTTCAATAGAATCTCGGTTGCACTCAATAGCTATCTGTTAGACTGACATATTGACCCCTTTCTACTTATCAGAAGATGGTTTGAACCACAATTCCAATAGACACAATCCTGAGCACGATAATCCTGAATGCTGAAATCCCAAAATATCACAATTCCAAAAATATAATTCTGAAAAAATACTTTAAAAAAATAAATTTTTTGCAATGGGGTCTTACTGTGTTGCCCAGGTTGGTCTCAAACTCCTGGAATCCAGGTATCCGCCCATCTCAGCCCCAGGAATAGCTGGGACCACAGGTGTGTGCCAACATGCCTAGCTTTAAAAAGTTTTTAAAAGACATTTATTTAAACTTTTAAAAGGGAATTTATTTGAGAAGTCCATAAAAATGTCAGACTACTTTATAGCCCACTTTACACAATGAAATAGGCATTAATAGCCACTTTACACAATGAAATAGGCATTAATAACAAATATTTTTGCAAGTATATATATCCAGTTACATTAACTATGGTTGCACAGGTACAATAATTATGAATAGACTATATTTATAAAGAAATTGGTAATAAGTGCAATGT
The DNA here is from genome assembly GCA_963573385.1 of Cacajao melanocephalus. NCBI lineage: Eukaryota > Metazoa > Chordata > Mammalia > Primates > Pitheciidae > Cacajao > Cacajao melanocephalus. The sequence goes on from CAUYLG010072194.1 coordinate 2,971, forward strand.
ATAAACACATATCACCATGGTAATTGCGTGTACCCAGCTTTACAACTGCGGTCATCTGAAATATTGTGACAGACAACCTGAGTCATCTGACAAGATTTATCAAAAACCATGATGGGTCACTACTGCATATGCAGTCACCCACATAGCTGAGATCTTGAGAAATTTTATCTTTCACAATTGCAGACGTACAAGAAGGACATCTCTTCATTTATTGAGGAAATTTCAATGTTTTTACATATATGCATAGTGCTTACACAAAGTTGATGTGATAATACTCTTTTGCAAAGTCTAATTTGCAAGAAATGCATAAAATGAATTAGAACTCTCTAAAAGTCTTCACAAAATGTATGCCTTCAGTATTAGAATGCAGACCTAAAATATATAGCATAAAGACTTGTAAAAGAATAATGCTGATGATTTAAAATAGTGGGGAAAAAAAACTTTAAAAAAAAGACCTCAAAACACCAAAAAGAAAAAAGAAAATTGGACAAAGAGTATTACAGAAATACGTTATGGGAAATTAAACAGAGGTAGTGCATAAGAGCTGATCAACTTTCATGATCAACTACATTTTGAAGTTTTGTATTGTGATAAGTAGCTGTTTGTTTGTATGTTTATTTTCTTTCAGGGCATTGCTCACCTAGGAGAATATGTTTACATTCATGTTCTACACGGTGCTTCTCTTTGTGAAATTCTTCGGCTGGGTACAGTGCCTCATGCCTGTAATCCCAGCACTCTGGGAGGTCAAGCCAGGTGGATCACTTGAAGTCAGGAGTTCAAGACCAGCCTGGCCAACATGATGAAACCCCATCTCTATTAAAAATACAAAAATTAGCTGGGCATGGTGGCATATGCCTGTAGTCCCAGCTACTCTGGAGGCTGAGGCAGGAGAACCGCTTGAGCCCAGGAGGCAGAGGTTGTAGTGAGCCAGAAGCGTGCTACTGCACTCCAGCCTGGGTGACAGGAGTGAAACCCTGTCTCAAAAGAAAAAAAAAAAAAAGAGAGAGGAAAAAAAGAAATTCTTCTATGATTCCATATACACCAATCTCCCCACCTTCTGTGCCATGGTTCTATTTTGTTTTGGGTATACAAAAATCCACTAAGCATGCACTCATCTACAGGTCATAAATGTGGTGGAAACAGTACTAGTGATTGACCAAAAAAAAGTCATCTAAGTGTCGTTTTACCCTACCATGCACATAATTATTTACAACCTAGTCAGTACTTCATCGGCTTCTTCAGGCAAATGCAGCTTTAATTCATTAAAATCTCCTAAAATTTCATCAGCTGGAAGGAAATGCCAATGTAGACATCTGACACATTTTTAAACTGAAGTTTTCATTGCTGCCATATCATGTGGCCAATCTACACATCTGAATTTTCTGCCAAACGCATTGGGCTGAATGGACAAAACAAACTATTGGTAATGCCTTGAAATTCACTTTTAGAAGCCTTGATTGTACCTAACTCCAAATCTGTTATTATAGTTTGGCGATTCAATTGAAATTCATTTTCTTCTGCAAGTCCACCAAATCTTCAAATAAACATTTATAAGTGATTCACTTTTTCCAGTCATCAAAACATAAATGGGGCCAGGTACAGTGACTCACACCTGCAAAAAACCAGTATTTTGGGAGACCAAGGCAGGAGGATTACTTCGGTCCACGAGTTCGAGACCAGCCTGGGCAACATGGCAAAACCCCATCTCTACAAAAAAAGTACAAAAATTAGCCAGGTGTAGTAGCACTCAGCTGTAGTTCCAGCTACTCAGGCTGAGGCAGGAGGATGAATTGAGAGCCCAGGAAGTGGAGGCTGCAGTGAGTTGTGATAGTGCCACTGCACTCCAGCCTGGGAAATAGAATGAGACCTTGTCTCAAAACACAAAAACCCATAAACAAGGCCAAGCATGGTGGCTCATGCCTATAATGCCAACACTTTTGGAGGCCAAAGCAAGAGGATCACTTGTCTAGGAGTTTCAAGACCAACTTGGGCAATATAGTGAGACCTCATCTCAATTTAAAAAATAATCATCATCCTTATTCAAAACTTTTTTTAAAAAGTAAGTAAGTGAATAAGTTCTAGAATTTTCAGATCCAACAAGGGCATGAATTATGCAAAATTGATAAGAAAAACAGTAAGGACTGTTTTGAAAGTGCCACCCATTAGTCAAAGTGAAGCATGCACTAGTTTGTCTATGTTCAATTTAGTGGTAAATATAGGAAGTCTATCTTCTTCCACAGTCAAATCCCTAATCAAGAATAATTCACCGTCTCACGTACTTTATAACCACTGGAGAAACCTCCACATCAGCAAGTATATTAGGCTCAGAAGGTCACTGAGCTTGTTGAATTCTTTTTATTCTATGACAAAAAGTGTTTTTGGAAAGCAAGCCCGGTCCTGCATGTAAAGAGACAGATACTGTACACAACTGAATAATTTGGCAGGAGAGATTTCTTGTATTTTTTACCTGCTTTTTTACTCCTCTATGATCTTTGAAACACTGGAAACATGAGAGCAGGTCTTCCCCACCTAGTCCACTCAGACCCACACACTAATCTCCTCATCAACACAACCATAATAATGCATTACTGGTTTTATAGGTATTCTTTTATCCAGTTAAGTTGACACCTAAAATTTAATCCACAACTCTACCCCTTATTAGTTGAAACCCATACGAATCTCCTTAAACCATACTTAGCCTCCAAATAAAGATAACAACAAGGTAATAGTTTCACCTAACATGATCCAACTAACATGATGCAACTATTGCACAAACAACGGGAAATATACTCATTTCTTCTCCAAAATTCGGCTTTTAGGATTTCGACATTTGAGATTTTAATCTTCTGGAATTTGATTTTCAGGATTTGTGATGTTAAGGATTTTGATCTTTCAGGATTGCAGTATGCAGAATGTTGGTGTCTGGGATTTTGTCTTGGGATTGACTGGCACCATCAGATAACTAAAGATAACTTTTAACTCAATTCATCAGGATTATTATAATACCTTGACATGTCTACCTTTCAGCTAGAAAGTGGTACGGTGACCGTTTATGACACAAACATCAAATTCAGTTTAAACAGGTAAACATAATGTTCTCAACATGAAAAGAAGATAAAAGAGCCAAAACCTGATGTTATCACACTTCCCCGAAAGAAAACTTCTAAACAAAGTGCTGGTTCAACCACAGGGAACATGTTCATTTGCGTAAATCCTCCCACTTGGAAAGAAATCAAGTAGGCAGAAGAATTCTGCCTATTTATTTTACATGGATTTCTCATTTTTGTGTGAGAGTGAGATTTAACATTCAATCAACCTTAGCAGTGAGGTAACTCTCTCCTGTATCTATGAATGCTTTTATAACACTGAAAAATTTAAATAGAATCCTAAATACAAATATATGTATATATATGCTTTCTTACTGCTCTACTTATACCATGAAAACAAACTATGGTTTGCCAATAAGGATAGATGTCTTAGAGCCAGAGATAAACTGGATTAAATGCTATTTTTTTTTTTTTTTGCCACAGAGGTGAAATATTTTGCTTCTCTGAATGTTGGTGTAACACATAAAATAGGCACAGTGTGTTTAGATCATAAGGTTATTGCAAAAGATAAATAAATTATCCATGTAAACACACTTATAAAACAGTAGGTATTTAATACACATCAACATAATATAAATATAATCATTCAGTAAGTTCCTTGTTGGCAGGAATGACATTTTATGTTCTCCACACTAAATAAGGAACCAGGTATGTTGTCATGCAAATAGAAGGTAAATTGTTTACAGTTTAAATTGTAATAATACAAATAACATGAAAGATTTTCAGAAGAAAATTGTGATGGCAAATAGCCATAACTGAATAATTTAATGTTAAAGTATGAATCCTTCCTTGAAGAAGGCAAGGCAAAAATGCATGTTTACAGCTAAACTAAATTCTTAAAAATAGCAAAGGTAGTCCCTGGAGAAAATGCATCATGTTCACTTACATGGTTACAGACTGAAAATTCAGTAAAGCATCTACAGTTGATATTTAGAGTTGGCATTTCACACAGGAACAACATGAAAATATAAGAAAATGCTACTGGTTATGATAATAATAGCCTCTACACTGCCTGGGCTACACAACAGATTAAAATATTTAGAAAACTATATGCATTTTACTTCTATTAGCAGCAGGTGGTATCAGAGAGTGTGAGGCTCGTGCACTGAAGAGAGCCGCCTTATACCCTGTGCTTCACTTGAAGTAATGGATCCAAGGATAGCCGTTCAGTTTACTGTGGTGAATAATATCGATTCCCATGGCACTTTTCTACCAACAATTTCTCTAGCTCGGGCTCTGGCTCTGAAGCAACTGCAAGAAGGCAAGGTTTCTGTGACTCAGGAACATTCTCCAAAATCTACTTCTGGGTTCCATGTAGTTCCTGGTCACTCCTTTGGCCAATCTAATTCTTTGCCTTGAAGTACAAGAGTGCATTTAATAAAACTTTTAGTAGAAAGCCAGCATCACCTAACAGCAAAATATTGTGCTAGGTATTCTTTTCTTGAATGTTTGCCATTGTTAAGTGTTTTACTTTTTTTTTTTTAATAGGTCTCGCTCTGTCACCCAGAGGTTGGAGTGCAGTGGTATAATCACGGCTCACTGCAGCCTCAAACCCCCTGGCTCAGGAGAGCTTCTCACTTTGGCCTTGCAGTTAGCTGGAACTACAGGCACACACCACCATGCCCAGCTAATTTTTTTTGTCTTTTTTTGTAGAGACATAGACTCCTTATGTTGCCCAAGCTGGTCTCAAACTCCTGAACTCAAGAGATCATCCCACCTCAGCCTCCCAAAAAAATCCGCTGGGATTACAGGTATGAGCTACCACACCTGGCCATGTTGTTTTATTAATGTCATCTTAAGAGATAAGTGCTTTGGTAATCAACATCCCAGCAACACCATTTGTATCCATGAGGAATATACCTCTCAGAGAGATCTAGTCACTAACCAAACTCATAATCCACTACCAAGAGAGTATCATTATGACTATTAAGAATGTGTATTTTAGAATATTACAATTTAAAGCTCTGTTGTGTCACTTGCTAATTTTATGGACTTTTAATTTTTACACCAACTAGTTAAGACCATGTGTCCTGGCTTTCCCAGAATAGCCCCAATTTATGCCTGTTGTTCCAAGGTAAGTATGAACAGTGCTCCTTTTCCATTTGGACAGTAAATTATAAAGCCATCCCACCCAAAAGCATCAGCTTCCTGAAGTTCAGACAAAGGAAAAGCAAAGCACTCTTGTCATAGGAGTATTGTTGAGAGTCAAGACAGCGATGAAACTAAAACTCTTCGCATAGGACATGACATGCTCTAAAAGCTCAGAAAAGTTTTTTTTTCTGCTATTATTGTTATTAACTAGCAAGACAGTAAGATAGTGAGCATGTTCTGGTGTTTTAAGAGGTGACAAATTAACTCTGCCAGGATCTGAGATGACTCAGAATTGGAACTTTAGGTATGAATGTCTGCATGTGGAGCAATGTCTGTAGGAGGTAAGACAGTAAGATATAAGAAGCTATAATTAGGGACTGAATTATGGAAGATCCTGCAGGTCAGAATGAAGAGTGTGTTCTCTATTATACTTTTAGGGGGAAGGTAGTGGAGATTTCTGAAATGAGAATTGACATGATTATATTTATATTTTAGAAAAATAACTCATTATAATATCTCTCTCCCCCCCTCACCCTCTGCAACCCATTTTCCCTATGATACCAATCCCATTCAGTCCATCCCCAAATCTCTTCTTGGATACTTCCATAACAATCAAATATATCCCCTTCCCTGCATTTCTACTATCATCTAAGAGCCTTTTGGGCACAGTCACCAACATCTATCATCTGAACCACTCCAGTAGACCTAGCTCTTACTGGGCTCTCTGCTTTCACTCATGAACCTCAGCCTCATTTTATTCATCTCAGAGAAGCTAGAATCCTCTCTTTTAATTGTTTTCTTTTTAAACTTTTCTGGGGATAATTTTAGATTTACAGAAAGGTTTTGAAAGATATTACAGAGAGTTCCTATACACCCATCCCCCAGCTTTCCCAGTGTTACCATTGTACACAACTATGGTATGTTTATCAAAGCTGAAAAATGGGTACATCTGTATTAACCAAACTACAAACATTATTTAGATTTCACTGTTTTTCCACTAATATCCTTTTTCTGTTTGAGGATTTAATCCAGGATTTTGTGTTGCATTTAACTGTTGTATCTCCTTAGTATTCTCCAAGCCATGACAGTTATACAATCTTTCTTTGATGTTCATGACCTTAACAGTTCTGAGGAACATTAAATAGGTATTTTCTATAATGTCCCTCAATTTGGGTTTGTCTGATGTTTTCTCATGATCACCAATTTGGGGGATGATTATCACAGAACTAAAATGTCCCTTTTATCAGATCATATTGGGTAACATTAACCTTCATTACTTGGCAGTGGTGTCTGCTGGGTTTTTCCATTATAAAGTTATTACTTTTTTCTCTTTCCATATTCTTGTTCATCGCAAGTGAGCCATTAAAACCAGCCCACACTCAAGGGGCAAGGAATTAAGCTCCACTTCCCTGAGGAAAAAAGATCTATATTTATTTCTTGGAATTTCCCTCTCCCCACTTCCCTGAGGAAAAAAGATCTATATTTATTTCTTGGAATTTCCCTCTCCCCCAACCTTTTTTTTTTTTTTTGAGACAGGATCTTGCTCTGTCTCCCAGGTTGGAGTGCAGTCTTGCAATCATTTCTCACTGCAGCCTTGAACTCCGGGGCTCAAGTGATATTCCTGCCTCAATCTCTTGGGTAGCTAGGACTGCAGGCACTTGCCACCATGCCCAGCTAATTTTTAAAATTTTTATAGAGATAGAGTCTTCCTTTGTTACCCAGGCTGGTCTCAAACTTCCGGCCTCAAGCCATTCTCCTGCCTAGGCCTCTCAAGGTGCAGAGATTACAGGCATGAGCCACCATACCTGGCCTAGAAATTCTAACTTTTTTTATTGTTTTATTTTTTTTGCACTCATTAACTATCGTCACTGAACTCCCTTTACCCCCGCCCCCTATTACCCTTCCCAGCCTATGGTAACCATCCTTCTACTCCCCAACTCCATGGGCTAAATTGTTTTGATTTTTAGATCCTACAGATAAGTAAGAACATATGATATTTGCCTAGGAATTTATCTGTAAGAAAGATTTGTACATCCTTCTTCATTTATTAATTTATTCCAACATTTTACTTATATCACTATGATTCATGAATATCTATCCTATAACATGCTTTCAAAAATAGAAATTCTATATGTCACTTATCTGCTTAAAATTCCCCAATGGCTGCTCTTCACACAAAGAAGAAAATCCAAACTCCTTAGCCTTCTGACAAAGCCTATGTAATGCACCTAGCTTGATGCACCTGTCTCATACCACTCCCCACTCCCTACTCTCCCCTCCCCAGCCCCTAGCTTGATGCACCTGTCTCATACCACTCCCCACTCCCTATTCTCCCCTCCCCAGCCCACAGTAGAATAGCTGTACTGGCCTGGCCTTTGCTTGAACTTGTTGGACTACTCCCTATTCCCACCTTGGGACTTTGCACGAGTTGTTCTCTGCCAGGAATACTCTTATTTCTGCTTTTTATTTAGTACTCAGCTTAGAAGTGACCTTTTCAGAGAAAGTTCTCTTGATCACCTATTCCAAAGTAACTAGTTATTCTTATATTCTTTTCACAGTAGACATTATTGTTATTTTAGTATATCAATTTGTTATTTGTCCACCAGCCCCACTTCAATGTAAACTCTAGGAGAACAGGGACTTCATTTCACTACATGTAGCTCTCAAAACAATGTCTAGTGCACAAGAAATAATTAAATGTTTAATTAGTGTATACATAAACATGAATGACGGGGAGGACTAAGAGAACTGAGACTGAAAGGTGATTTAGAAAACTACTATTAATGTAATAATCAAGGCAGAAAGCAATGCAGACTTAAATTTCATAGAAGACTTGTGCAAATAAGTTCATTATTTCTTCATTTCTAAAGATGCTTCCCTTCTTACTTGAGGATCATAAATTTCATACTCTAATCTAGGGATGTGCCTGGAGTTAAGCACAAAGCCATATTTACATTCTATCAGCACAATGACTAGTTTTCAAAAATAATTAGCTGCCTTCCTGGCTCTGTGTCCTCTCGCTTTCTTTGACAAATCCTTCATTTGGTCTCCCAATCAGTTGCCAAAGTTGATCCCTAAACAGTTCCCAAACTGTTGCCTAAGCTGTTACTCAGAGTTCATGTCTACACAGGAAAGAAACCAGACAAAAGGGGTGGAGAGAAAGGAGACTGCAAAGATGGGGAATGTCTGGTATTTGTCTTCCATCTGCTTCCCAGTCATCTTCAGTCTCGCTCTGCTCTATTTTCAGACCTGGGTATGTCGACCCGAGGGTGCTTTCACAGCTTCTTTACTGGAAGAACCAGCTGGAATTCTGCTGCCCACCAGTGTGTTCACATTGCTTGCCACTCCCTCCCACCCTGAATCCTCACAAGACTTTTATATTTTGCAGAAGTATTTGGCCAGGCACGGTGGCTCATGCCTGTAATCTCAGCACTTTGGGAGGCCAAGGCAGGTGGATCACTTGAGGTCAGGAGTTCAAGATCAGCCTAGCCAACAAAGTGAAACCCCATCTCTGTTAAAATACAAAAAGTTAGCCAGGTAGGCATGTGGCATGTGCCTATAATCCCAGTCACTCTCGGGAGGCTGAGGCAGAAGAGCTTGAACCCCAGAGGCAGAGGTTGCAGTGAGCCGAGACGGTGTCACTGCACTCTGGCCTGGGTAACAGACAGAGAGAGATTCCATCTCAGAAAAAAGAAAGAAAAGAAAGCAATATCATTAACAAAAACTGCCCTACATTCACTTCGAGGGAGGTCAACAGAGAGAAGAAACCAGAAATCAGGCAACAAAGAACTTGTTTTAATTCCATCTTACACCCATGTTTTTAAGTATAAATTTAAGGCTAAACTTTTGAAGGTGTATAAAAGCAGTAGTAAGATACTTAACAACAACACAGGGATAAAAATCTGGCATTTCCCAGCTTCTTCATTGTCATGCAGTGGGTTACAAATAGTCTCATCTATCAGAATATTATCTGGGAGACTCTGCCTGCTTACAATGCCCGGCTCGCATTTGACTCTGGACTTCACACATTTCTTTCCTTCTGCCTGGAATACTTTTGATCTTATCTTTACCTAGGTAACTCCTTATTCAAAATAAGTCTCAGCTTTGTGTCTTCTGGAAAGCTTTTATGGTGACAACTGTAAGAATTAATAATAACAATACCTTAAACTTACCTTATTCTGGCAGTCATCATACTTTATTAGCAGTACTTGTTTATTTTTAGTTTTCCTGCTAGATTCATAGTCCTTGGGGTGGAAATTGGGTTATCTATTTATCTTCAGCTCTAGGATGAAACTGTCAACTGAGAATATGGGGTCAGGCTGGACTAATTAAGTCCTAGGCTATTTAATCAATTGGTGATTAGGAAATGCTTTTGTTTTTTTTTTTTTTTTTTTTTGAGATGGAGTCTCACTCTGTCGTCAGACGGGAGTGCACTGGCACAATCTCGGCTCACTGCAACATCTGCCTCCTCGGTTCAAGCGATTTTCCTGCCTCAGTCTCCCAAGTAGCTCGGATTCCAGGCGTGCACCACCATACCCAGCTAATTTTTGTATTTTCAGTAGAGGTGGTGTTTCACCATGTTGCCCAGGATGGTCTCTATCTCCTGACCTCGTGAACTGCCCGCCTCAGCCTCCCAAAGTGCTGGTATTACAGGAGTGAGACACCATTTTTTACTTTGAACAAATAAGCTCTTCAAAGGAAGACACTCTTAATCACAAGATGAATATTTCAATGTACTGGTCACAGTTAATATCTAATTATTTGTTGTTATGTTCCAAGTACCAAAACCTAAAATTCATAAAAAGTCATCTCCACTGTGTCAAGGTTGCCAAATGAACAACTGCCATAGCCTGAATGGCTATTAATGTTTGTTTGTATATTTTGCCACACCTTCACTTCCTTTAAACTTACTTTCAGCCCATTCATTTCTGATGAAACGTGGAAGAACAGATCTGAGCGACCGAACAGAACTCTGAGCCCTTCCACTATAGAAAACTTAAAAATATATATTTTCTATGTAGAAACTTGACCAATAAGAATTCTTTGCAAGGGCTACTTTCTTCCCTTTTTGAACTCTTAAGCTATTGGGGCACATAAGGAAAATAACTGAGAAATCCTGCATTTGCAAGTTGCTACTTACCTAATATGGATATTCCTTTAAAAATATAAATTTTATCACATCCGAAGGTTCTTCTTAAGCTTGCTGCATTATTAACTACAAATGATATTTTTATAAGGAACAAAAACCTCACCAAATAGTATCACTAATTTTATAACGGATGTCAATAGGAAAATAGAATTTAGTACATAAGCAACTTTTCTGGAACAATTTCACTCTGTTCATTGAGAGTCATTAAATATGCTTCCCATGAAATTGGGAGAGCATCATTTGTCTTTTTAAAGAAGAAAAGCTACATAACTAGGTAAGCATAGAGAGCAATTTGCTGAATAAATGTTTTTACATTAATTTTTTTAGGATTAACAACTCAACAGCTACATTCATACTGATTCTAATAGTTCACATAGTGCTTGTGACCTTGGCGACTCAATGAAGGACAGCAATTACATGGAAACATACGTTATACTTGTTTTAATTTACCTAGGAACCTGGAGGCTAATCTGCATGCTCACTCTGGGAATGCTGGGTTATTAGGGTAAGTGATCAGGAAACTTGTTTCCAGGAAATGCTTTAAGTAAAATGTTGTAAAAGACTGTGAGCAGATGTTTAGGTCCCAGAACACCAAATACGTCAGACATCTTGGGGTACATGACTGTCCAGATTACCTGGGCTCAGTTTTGAGACATGAGTTTTAGAATGGCAGAGAATGTTATGTTTGACTGTAAGCCTAGATGAAGACACTTAAATATCCTCCAGGACAATTATCAGAAACCTGGATGATGGACTGTAAACTAGAAGAGCCAGGTTTCTGCCTGATAGCCTAACAAAAGATGGAATTGCTTTTGGAAGTTATGGAAGATGAATTCTCTCCCACTCCCCACAAGAGCAGCAGGTAGAAACAGGCAAGAAGCAAGCACTAGTAGCAGCAGGTGGTAGAAAAAGAGTGAAGGGTTTCATTTTACCAGGAGAAAGGGTAAGAAGGGACCATCATGCTGCAAAGCAAAGAACATGGAACCCTCATGATGAGATATGCTTGACATCCACATAGCAAAAAGCCTCAGCATTTGTGGGAAGTAAGATTTGGTAGGAGAATATAAAATGGCTTGGCATCCTAATAATCCCAGTGTCTATGAATGCCTAATGACAAGCTTGGAAAGGCCTGGGAAAGTAAAGTTCACACAATCATATATAAAAATGTCAATATTTTTAGTGGATATCATTAAATTTAGTAATACACATCTAAGTTTTCTAGGAAAAGTTTTCAAACATTTTTTTCATTCTGACTTTCCATATCAGGGCCGTTTATGGCAGCCCCTTAGATATAAGGCAGGGTGTATCTTGGTGCCATGATAGAGGAATGGCAATATGTCCCCTTTACGTGAAAGGAAGTCAACAGGATAGGAAATCCAGAATAGTAACAATAATGACAATAATAACTGCTATTCTAAACAGATGTTTATTTCTCAGACTGTTGAATCACCTTCTATTCCATAGAATGGTTATATTTCAGGACACATGAATGTCTTCCACTTGAATATGATAATAGTAATCATGTTCAAATGAAGTGTTTCTCAAACTGAAGTCTGCATACCCCCTGAGGACTTGATTCCAGATGTTTATTCCAAATGCAGATCCCAGAGCTCTTTGTCCAGAATCTGCATTTGGAATAAACGCAGATTTTTCTGCATTTAACCTGCCTAGAGTTCTGAAAGTTTGGAAGGTATCACTCATTTAACTGGCCTAGAGGAGACCCAGGTGTCTTTATTCTGCCTAGAGGAGACCCAGCTGTATTTATTTCAGTGAGTTTCTATAGAGATTTCTGACACATGCTAATTTGATTGAGAAATCTTTTATAATTTGTAAATGTATTTATATATGAAGCTTGAAAAACGGTAGAAAAATGAACTCTAAGTTGTATATAATGAAATGGTTCTGTGGAGTGAGGTGAAGAAGAACACAGGGTAAAGTCTAACAATAAATAAAAGACATATCACAAAAAACCAAACCTCCCTATGGTCCTATCCTCTAGTCTTCTTACACATAGAAAACTGTTATTATTAGTGTCTTAGATATCCTTTAAGAAATACTGTATGAGTACACCAACAAACAGCTTGTATATGTATGCACATCCCACTGGAGAAAACAAAAAAAGAACAGGGGCATATGATAACACTTTCCTGCCCCTTGCTCTTTTTTATTAAATATATTTATAAGAGATAATTCCATAAGAACACATAGAGGTTACTCTCATTTTTTAAAATAGTTGCATGTAATTCCCTAAAAATGATACATTTTTATGACATACAGTTCTAATAAATATAATTCACTTATCTAATTCACTGTTGATACATATTTAGGTTGTTTCCTGCATTTCATAAGTAAAAACAATGAATGATACCTGACAACCTTTCAGAACTACTGCTCCAAGTAATGATAAGGAGAAGGATAAATCAGTCTTTCAGTGACCATAGGAAAGTGTCATGGCCATTGGCTGATGTATCTGATATTCTCTGGAATGACTGGTACATACTGCAACACACAAAAATTTTGACCTACCACATCCCTCAATCTTCCTGTTTATGTCATTTCTTTGCCTTCTACATCTCTTCCTTCTTTCAAGCTACAAAGGACCCTTTTCTAAACTTCTACTCTTTTCGACTACTCGTCTTTCATTCTACACTTTTCTTTATCGTAAACGTGCCTTAGTCTCCCACCTGATTGAAGGTTGCTGCAAGAGAGTAGCTCATGCCTCTTCCATGATGTTTACATGGAGTTTGTAGACATTCTTTTCCTTTGTACAAAGCGAAGTATGGTCATCCAATATGGTAAGCCCCATATAAGCGTAAAAAATAAAAACTACAGTGAACACTGATCTACTGAATTAAAATAGCTCTTAAGATGTCGGTCAAGATGGCCAGGGGGAGACCTAAATAATTATAAGCTTGATTGGCTCACAGTACACTGAAGTTTATACAATGAACTAAACTATATTATTGGTGCAGTTAATTAGAAATCAAGGGACAACAGGAGGCCTAAGGTAAAGACCATCTCAGAGCGCAGTAACACCGGGGAACACCTGGGGGCGTTGCAGAGCAGGGAATACTGCTCCGGTCCCGCAAATGCCCTCTCAAAATGGAGACTGTATAAGGGCCTCCTAAAGAGGGCTTATGCAAAGATCTCTGAGAAGGGAGGCAACCTCTGCTCATAGGATCTGGGAGGGTCTTTGCAGATGGGAGCTGGCAAGGAGGAGAAAAGCCTTGCAGGGCAGAGATCACCAAACATCTCAGGCTCTACCTGGGTTCTCAGAATATGGAGTGATTTTAATTACTCTATGTCCTCAATGCTCAGGAGATAAAAGCCCCCTGATGCGCTGGGTGTGGTCAAACCCGGTGGCTCCTAATCCACTATACTTCTGATGTAGCCACACCCTGATAACAATGGGTGGTAAACTCAGAGCACTAGTTTAGCACGTCTTAGAAGGATCTCAAGTGCTCTCCGCCCAGCTATCTTACATGCCCCTTCACCCTCCCCTTCCACGCCTATAAGAGCAATGAGATTATGCACATAATAAAAGTGTTTGGAACCCAGAGCTCAGGGCCAATGCGTTCCCACGCTTGCATTGGTCCCCTGGACCCATGCTGTAAATTCTACTCTTGTGTCTCTGCCTTTATTTCCTTTTCTCAAGCCCTCATCGCCACCGGGACTAATTGCACCCACGTATGGAATTGGGCTGTTTCCCAACATTAGATTCTAAATAGCATCTGAGATTCTAAATAATGTTTGAGTGCCTTTTTCTTTTCTGGTTTTTTTTTGTTTTTTTTTGGTTTTTTTTGAGATGGAGTCTTGCTCTGTCACCAGCCTGGAAGGCTCACTGCAACTTTGCCTCCCGGGTTTCAGTGATTCTCCTGCCTCAGCCTCCTGAGTAGCTGGGACTACAGGCACACACCACCATGCTCAGCTAATTTTTTGTGTGTTTTTAGTACAGATGGGGTTTCACCATGTTGGCCAGGATTGTCTCGATCTCTTGGCTTCATGATTTGCCTGCCCCAGCCTCCCAAAGTGCTGGGATTACAGATGTGAGCCACCACACCCGGCCTGGATGCTTTTGTCTTAAGAGATATTAGAAACCATATAATTATATTGCTGCCCTGTCTGACCCAGTACTAATACACTAAACACAATCACTTGCATTACCTAACTTTATATAAGCCTGAGGTGTGCGTAGTGTTTTACAGTCTGCAAAAGACTTTCATAGTTCTAAAGCTAGGAAATGTTCAATCCATTTTAATACCCTATTTATAAATAATGCCTTTTGAACATCTAAACATGAAATGTGCTATTTTAAGTGTATTTCTTTACCAAAGAATCATATATATCTTACTCCACATGTTTCTTTCTTTTGAGTGGTTTAAATGTAAAACAGCTTAAATTAATAGCCACCTCTTTTGCATTACTTTTCCCCTCTCTGAAATAATTTAGAGTTGCTAGACAGTCTGTTTTAATAAGGAAGCAACCGTCAAAAATTAGAAAATTCAACACAATACATTTCCTTGGCAAAATAATATATTTGCTAACTGGTTTTTATTAAATCACCTGTTCATCTGGCATTTGGTTTAAGTGCTATACAATAAATGACAAAATAACCTCTTGCAAAAAGTTTTCAATATTCTGTCATGTGGTTATAGATTTCAGAATTTTTTCCTGTCAGTTTTATGCTGTATTTCTTTACAAAACTGACAGACAGCTCACAAGGCAAGAAAAGTTAGAAAATGTGGCTGCTAGTGAAATTTAATAGAATTTTTCCTTTGGGGGAATGAAACATGTATTCTAAGTGCAGAAAAACTAAGTTAGAACTTCTAGGAATTAATGATTTTCCTTCATGAAACTGCTGACAATCATATTCCAGCTCTGGCTCTTACTTGCTATATAACCCTTAGAAAATTAGTTGCCCTATCTGTGCCTCAGTTTTCTCATCCATCAAAAACAAACAAACAAACAAAAAGCCCTCATAGAGTTATTGTGCAGGTAGAATGAGAAGTCAGGCATGAAACATTTAGTATGGGATAGCATTGTAATTCTAATAATAATTGTTTGGATTCACATGGCTCTCTTATGTGAGGATGAATATTAAATAATATTTTACTACATTTATAAAAAAAGACACAGAGTTGTATAATTATATTGCTATATATTCAATCTTCAATTTTTCAAATAATGTTGCAAATAAGCATTAAAACTTTACCATAATTTTAATAGATAAATGTTAACAGAGTTTAGGACATACTACCCCAAAATATGGCACCTTGGCATTCAAGAAAACAGCAGAAACAGGAAGATCACTCTCACCTTCTCTGCACCTTTCTTTCTGGAAGCAGGTCATAAAATCTAATAAGGACTTTCTGCTCTTCCCCTGAAGCAAGTCATAAAACCATGTATGAGATGCCCTCCCTATATTCAGAGGAAAGGAGACACAGATATGCCAAGAAGAAACTGAACAAACAGGCTTTACTAAGGTTTCCCCAGTTTACTATAATTAGATCACAAACTTGTCCTCCTTTCATATTTCTCCATGACTATCCAATCTTCATCAAACTTAGCATAAAATTACTCATGTTTGCCAGTTTCTTCAGGCCTTCATTTCCTTATGAAGGCTCCTTTATCATATAAAACTTATATTCATTTAATTTTTATGCTTTTCTCTGCTTCATCTGTTTATTATAGGAACCTCAGCCATGAACCCAGGACAGGTGAGGAAAATATATTTTTCCTTCTCTACAATGTATATGGAAACACTATTTAAAGAGAAAAGAAGAAAAGAATATAAACTCATTGCCCCCATGGTTTATTGCAGTCTTTGCCATTCTGGACCTATCTATTAAAATGTTTTCTTTTAGTTTCACCCACAGCTCAAACACACTCTCCACCAATTTAACTTTTCCAACAATCCATCTTATCTGGGTTCTCACCCAACCACCCACAATCACTGACAGCTACCTCCTACACACAGGAAAAAGTGCTCGTGTTTTTCAAAGGAAGTAGACAAAAAATGCTACAGCTTTGAGATAAACAATCAGAATTGCCTTGGAGCCATGAGGAGGGAAACCAAAGGCAAGGTGACTTCAGTTTCATATGGTGCTGTTCTTTCTAGGAGAATAAAACTCCTCTACCTAGACAGCACAAAGCATACACACTTAACATTTTAAGTAAAAGAGGTCAGAAAGTAATGCACATAGTGGGCAGCAATTACAGAAACAGGAGAAAGAGAAAAAAAAATTAGGAGACTGTAAATGAAAAAGAAAGATCAGCTTAGGAGGCAAAGTCCTCCAATAACATAATTAACATAGCTAGTCACTGACCAACCCAAAGGGGAATTGTAGCTCTTTCATGTGTTTAAGAAAGAAAACCTCACTGGCTGGGCACAGTGGCTCACGCCTGCAATCCCAACACCTTTCGGAGGCCGAGATAGGAGGCTTGCTTGAGGCCAGGAGTTTGAGACCAGCCTGGCCAATATAGGGAGACCCCTCCCCATCTCTATTAATGAAAAAGAAAATTAAATGAAAATACCTCCCACTCCCACAAAACAGGACAATGTATCATGGCATCAACAGGTGTGACATGGTAAAAAGCCCCATAAAACTGCATACCTCAACCATACCTTGGCTTTCTGTTTAAACTGCTCTCTGTAACCCGTAATGTGACAAGCAAGCAGTCCAAACCCAGGCCATCTTGGCCCCTG
>CAUYLG010072197.1:0-13105 GCA_963573385.1 Cacajao melanocephalus
TGGCTCCTCCGCCGGGAATCTCCCAGTCTGTGGGCAACAAAAATTCGTCTGAAAGTGCGGCGTCCACTCGCTCTCTGCGCTTTCACTGGGAGCTACAATCCTGAGCTGTTGTTAATCGGCCATCTTGGATCTCTCTCCCAGCTGTTTTCTTTGTCTGTGAACCTGGCTCTTGTGGTCATAGCTGACCATGGCCCCCTGACCTGACTGCAGGATCCCCAGTGATCCTGCCTTTCTGTTTCATTCCCTCTGGTTTGTGCCTCTTTTTTGTCTGGGGTTCATTCCTATCCCAGGAAGTAAAGAACAATTCAGAGAGTTCCAGGGAAGTCCTATAGAAGAAGAGGAACCAAGGAAAAAGCTTCCAGGCACTGATCATCAAATGCAGTCTGAAAGCTTTTGGGAAGAGGCTGTGGAGAACAGCACATGCCAGGCCTACGCAGACTGCGTGCCCCTCTGCCCAGATCTGGGGGTGGACTCAAGGAAAATTCTAGTAAATGCAACTGCCTTGCATATAAAAATGCTGTGCCCTGTTTTATGATTAGTTAAAAAACGCGTGTGTGTGGCGGGGCAGAGAGAGGTGGGTTCCCATAAGTCCTGCTTCTCTGCTCCATGCCTGTCATGGCCACCCCAGTGAGTTCCGAATTTATCCAGATAGCTGCAGTTTGCTCTGAACAGAAAAGATGGAAGGCTTAAGGAATGTTTTGAACAGCAAATATAAACGCCCAGACTGTTCCTGCTGATGATAGCCTGCTGCAGGTTAGTGTCTCCCTTCATGCGCAGGTGCTGAGAGGAGCCAAGAAAGTGAGTGTTGTCTTGTGCCCACAAATGAACATGCAAGTCTGGTTCCTGTACTAAGTCCACATGAGGAGTAGGGCTGAACCACGTGCTTGGTCATGGAGAAGAAGGATGCCCAGAGAGGCTCCCGGCCCCCTCCAGGCACAGGCTTTGTCACCATCGTGGGCCAGGAAGACTGAAACAGGAAGCAACAACAGAGGAGGGGGACCCTGAGGTCTAAGAAGAGCCCGTGCAGAGTGGGAAGTCTGTTGAAATCCTGGCTCTACTCACAGCACTCAAACAGTACTACTGATAGATGAATTACTATTACATCCCATGAAAAGGAACCTGGCTCATGGGGTGGGCAGCACGTGGGGTCCTGGGGACATGTTTGCTGGTTGAGGGGGTTGACATCCTCGGGACCAGGTGTGTGGACCAGCACAGAGTTTCTGCTCTTCAGTAGCCCTGGTCCAGGACATGCATCTTTGGAAGTTGGTAGCTTCCCAGGCCCTATGAAGAAGGGTGGTATACAGGATGAAAGGGAAGGCTATTTACCCAGAGCCCTGGTTCTAAGCTGCCTAAGAAGACTGAGGGGCTTTGTGCCTGCCAGGACAAGGCCACCTACCCAGAAGACACCTGCATTTCTGATTCTGTTCTTCTCTTCCATCCGCCTGCTGGCACATATCTGTTTAGTTTTTGGTTTCTTGTAATCATATTTCCTGGGAGACCAGGTGAGTGGATTAAAGACAGACCCACATGATTTCATAAAGAACCTTCACTGCTGGACTAAAAGCCGAAGGCCTGGCCATATTAATCCATGACACTGGCAGTTCATTTATTTCCTTGTAGTGGTTCAGGCAGGCATCAGATCTTTTTGTTTTTGTGTCTCTGATGCCTAACAAGGGCTCTATAAATGCTTGCTGAACAGTGAAGGGTTGGAAAGGAAATAATTTTGATATTCTTATGTTTGAGGGGAAGATGTGAGTCCCACTTCCAAGCTATGGCATAGATTTGAGTTTTGTGAATTGAAAGGAGATGGTCTGTGTGGGACTGAACAGGTGAATATGATGAGTCTTATAGGACCCTGGTGGGGATGGCAGGTGGGGACAGAGACCCTGAAACCTGAGAGGCCAGAAAATCAGAGGTGGTGAAGGGTCTTAGGAGGGATCTGAGAGGTGCACTAGATCCATACCATGGGGACAGTCACCACCATGGAGGGAATCAAAAGATCAAATGAGCTGAGACAGCAGAGGGCTCCCATAGGTACAGGGGGATTTCGGAGGTCAGATCCAAGGTCTGGAGTTGGCCAGAAATGTTGTAGTGTTCAAAGTTGTGCACAGAACAAGACAGAATTTTGCTGGATCTTTCATTGCTGTTCTGATTGACTTTCTTTTTGCTCTTTGAAGAGTGAAGATTTTTATACCTGGAAGCCTAGGGGATGAGAGCACAGGCTCTGGCCAGTGGGACAGAGGGCAGTCAGAGTAGAAACGCACACTCCTAGTCTGTTTCTTTCTTCCCCCAAAAGCTGCAGCTAGGAAGATGTCAAAGACTCCTTGGTGGGGCAGAATGCATGCTACTGTGTGAAGCTGCAGAATAAATGGCCCAGATATAATAAGGCATTTCAAATGGAAACATAAAGGCTTCTCCCAACTTGATGTAGTATGAAGTGGCAAGAGTTTTTGACTCATTGTAAAGGAGCTGAATGGAACTCATGTATTTTATTAAATTCGGTGCAAATCAGCATTTAGGGAAATGTGGTCAGTGAAGAATCTACTCCTGGACTGAAGGCTGCTACTGCGCCTCAGGACTGGCCTTTGCCTTTAAGAAGCTCAAAGACACTGGTTAAGGGTGCAGATTCCCATGAAGATAACTCCCTTAAGCCACACAACCTCCTGGTCCCAACTTTTGGTCAGTGGTGTTGGTATCAGGGGGCAGGAGCCTGAACCCTTGAAGTCAATTTTTTTCACTTCTGTTGTGGGGTAACCACGGAAGTGAAAAAAGTGCCTGCCCGGGGCCACCTTCTCTTGCTTGATCTTACTTTCTGAATTCTGGGGCTCATGTTCATCTTTAACAGGTGACCAGCCTTGCCATGAACAGCACAATGTAGCCGTGGACGGCAAGGGCAGGGCTCATGGGGCCGGGCAGCCTGGGCGTACCAGCTCCAAGGCCAACTCAGTTTTCCTTTGCAAGCCTCAGTTTCTTCATCTGTATACTGGGGATGGTAATAATTCGTGCTCCACAGGACTGTTGTATTGGTAAAATAATTCATTTTAGTTTATCATCTCAAATAGCCAACAGTCCTAAAGCCATTTTGCTTTAAGAGGCATTTTGCCAGTTTGATGGCAGACAGGAATAGGTAGCGTATTTATCCTTTCAGTTTTTCTAAGTGTCATCACGTGAGCAGAAAGAAGAGGCAGAAAGACTGTGCGCAGGAAAGTGGTGGGGGCAGATAGGTGGTCTCCATGTAAAGCATGTCCCAGGAAATCTGTAGCACAGAGAGTTGACTGAAAATGTATGCGATTAAGAAGCTGAGTAATGAACTTAATGAATAGTGAATAATGTCGCAGCCTTAGTAAGGGAAAGGAAATCCTGACTCACTGTTGACTACAGCAATTTTTGGTTTGATGATATCTCGAGGGAAAAACATTTCTGCACAAGAACTTCAGGCTTTTGGATTATTGTCACAGCAAAGAAGCTGAGTTTACATGACATGCAGTGGACATGTGAGGTGTCAGGAGCGGCTGACAGACCACCTCAAGATGCGTGTCCTCACCTCCCTCTTCATCTAACCAACCCTAGAAAATACTCTGCTCCCCTGTCTCAGGCCATGTGTCATTTAGATCCGTACAACAGGATGAGCCTGTCCCCATGCTAAACTTGGGCACTGACGCAGCTGGAAAACTCGGATAAATAATAGGGCTGCTAAGTGGAAGCCTTTTAAATGCGTCTCACACAAGGTCATGCAAAAGACCAGGAAAAGAATGAAACAACGCATCTGCTGGCAGAGCAGTATTGGCTGTCTATAAGGAATCTGGAGAAGATGATTTCTTCCTTCTCTCAGGGTTTTTCTTACTCCCAGTTTACTGACTTGAAGAAATTTACAATATTCCTCAGTCTTTTACCACTTGATAGGCACTTTTTAGAATCAGGGAGTTGGTGTTGAAAGGCCTGAGAGAAAGAGGCCTGCGAGGGGACCAGGGCTTTCTGTGCCTCATGGAGGGGTGTTTTTCAAATAGCCTGATATTAGCTTCCACTCTGTCCTTTTCCTAAGTCCCAGTCTGGGCCCCGCCCCCTGCCTCCCACCCTCACCCCTTTCGCCTCCTTGACACACAGTCAGTCCATCTGCTGCAGGCAGAGCACCCCAACCAACTAGAAATCAACCATGAGGGCACTCCCACCCTTGGCCAGGTGAGTTTAAGGCCTGGGATAGACGTAGAAGTGAGGCCATTTGTTGACTATGTTCAGCTCACCGGGATTTGGGATTAGAGCAAGGAGAGGGCTGTGAATCCTAAAGGGATGGTGACATCTGTTTATCCTCTACCACAATACATTTGCTGGGGTTTCTTCCCCAGTTTCGTGTGGACACACTCCATTGGGACATTTTAGGGCAGGTTAAGAGGATACGGATTCCTGGCTCCCCTTGGGTGTTTCACTTTCTGAGATGTATGGAAATCCACACATAGGTGTAAGTCATCCTGTTTCAACTCCATCATGAAGAATAAACTGCAATATCTCCCTTTTTACAAGGGAAGACAGTGAAGTTAGGTCACTTGCCTGAGGTGACAGAGCTCCTGGGTGGCAGGGGCGGGGAGCGCTGTGAAAGCACCATCCTGGGAGGATTGAGGGTGGCAGGGCTGCAGCAGGGCGGGAGGGGTGGCTGTCTCAAGGCCCGGGAGGGGGGTCTGTATCTCTCAGTTCAGCAGGTAGCACTTCTCTGGGTTGTCTCCTAACTGGGGGAGACAGGAGACACCTCCCAGAGAAGTGCACCTCCCAGAATCACTAGTTTAAGCTGTGTGTGTGTGTGTGTGTGTGTGTGTGTGTGTGTCTGTCCTGACACAGGGGTTGCTTATTATCCCGGTCTTCTCATGGCCTGGTTTGGTGGCGAGAGGCGGGGCTCTGCAGGCGGACCTGGCTTCTGCCCAGCTGTGCACAGTCAGGACAGTCTCACCCCAGCCCCGGGCGTGCGAGTCCCTGCTGAGGTGAGCCCAGAGTTGGAGCCAGCTGGCGATGTGCCCTCCTTTCCATTTTCTGCCTCAGACAGAGGACGCATGAGTTTGCATTGTAGGATTCTGGCACCACCATGGAAATGGCAGATAAGCTTCCTGCCTGCAGTGGCTGTGCCAGTGCTTCCTTCATTGCTCGACTTGAAAATAACAACTCCTAACCTGTGTGATGTATCTGTGGGCCAGAGGAAATTCTCCAGGTCTCCATATTCTTCTCATGCTGTACCCAAGACAATAGCCACTGCCAATAGCCTCTTGGCACCAAGCCTCAAATATCTCACTTCCTGACTGGCCCTGATGTCCTCACAAAACCCTGGGCAGGGCTGCTATTCTTTCTGCCCATTTTTTTTAAAGAGGTCATTTTGTAGAAAGTGTATTACTGATAAGTCTAGTACCAGGCTAGGGCGTGTCAAGGAGATAAACCGTTGGCACCACTGTTTTGCAGATTGAATCCATTTACTACTTTGTGGTGGGAGATGTTCCTGAAGAATCCAAGGAGCTTCTCCTCCAGAGTGCGCTGGAGATCCCGCATCCGGTCCACACAGTATCCTTCAATGCCAGAGGAGAAGGCACTATAGCTTTCCTAAAGGATCTGAGTGCCAAGACCCACAGCAGGTAGGCAGAAAATGTGCTCTTGAGTGACAGCAAGTGGGTTGCCTGCTTGCACAGGATCAACAGTGGGTCTTGCATTCTTTGTGGCTTTAAACAATCTGTTGCTATGTTCTCCTCTTTCCAGTATAGTCTTTAGTCTCTCTGCATCTTTTCTTCTCCGTCCTGTATTAATCATGCCTTTCTATTTTCTGCAAGTCTGATGCTTTGACCTCTTGGGGCCTTGCTGGCCTAGGAGACCCTGTCCCTTCCAAGCCTAGCCGATTCTTAGAGGTAGCAAATTACTCACTGGGGTGCACTTTCATATGCAAACCAACCGACCAGAGCCCACACTGTCAGTCCAGGCTCTCTCACTTAGGACCACTGTGCTCTATCCTGATCACTCCAGGGCCACGTGCCAGGAAACTCGGGACAGCCCCTACACCCCAGAGCCCATGGAGATTATTCAAATAGCCAATCCTATGCCTGCTTACCCATGCTCTCTTCTTCCTTCCCTTGGAAGCCGCACTAAAGGCCCTCGCCTACCTTTCCCCTCACTCCCACTGCCTCCCGGCTGACCTGGTGCTTCCCTGTGTGGTCTGCGTGGCACACTGTGCCCCTCTCTTCTTCTGGGAACTGTGCTAGTCAGCTTGGGCTGCCATAACAAATTGCCACAGGCTGGGTGGCTTAAACAAGTATTTATTTCTTACAGTTCTAGAGGCTGGGAAGTACTAGGTGAAGGTGAATTCAGTTTCTGGTGAGGGCTCTCTCCCTGCCTTGTAGGCAGCTGCCTTCTCACTCTGTCCTCACATAATGGAGAGAGAGAGAGAGTGTGAGCACTCACTGGTGTCTCTTCTTCCTATAAGGTCACTCATCCTATGGAATCAGGGCCCCGCCCTATGACCTCATTTAACCTTTATTACCTCCTGTTCTATCTCCAAAAACAGTCACATTGGGAATTAGGGCTTCGACATACACATTTTTTGGCTTGGGGTTGGGGGAGCACAGTTCAGTCCATAGTGGAACTGTGAGTAACAAACTCTTTTCAATGGCAATAGGCTTCTTATCTGTTGGCCTCACAATACATGAATAATAGTAAAACCTGCATTTTAAAACATATGTCCCTGCACCCTGGGTCTGTGTGTGTGTGGATAAGTTTAGGTCCCTCGTAGAGAAAGACCAGCTACTTCTGTGGTTACAAGGAGAATTATAAAATCCTTCCTAAGTTCTCCTTGAAATGGGTACAGGTTCTTCCCAGAGCACTTGTTCTTTAAATTTTTAAAATTGATACATATTTGTACATATTTATAGGAAACATGTGATATTCTGTTGCATGCATAGGATGTGGAATGATCAAGTTGGGATTTAGGGTGCCCATCACCTTATTTATCATTTCTATGTGTTAGGAACATCTTAAGTCTCCTCTTCTGGCTATTTTGAAATATAAAATACACTGTTGTTAACTATAGCCACCCCACTTTACCATCGGAACATTAGAACCTACTCCTTCTATCTCACTGTATGTTTGTACCCATTGACCAACCTGTTTTTATCCCCCCCAATCCTCACACCTCTCTCAGCCACTGGTATCTGTCATTCTGCTCTCATCTCCATGAGATCAACTTTTCCACCTCTTGCCCATGAGTGAGAACTCGTGATATTTGTCTTTTTATACCTGGCTTATTTCCCGTAATATAATGACATCCAGTTCCGTCCATGTTGCTACAAATGACAGAACTTCCTTCTTTTTGTGGCTGAATAGTATTTACTATGTATATACCACCTTTCTTTAGCCATTCACCCACTGATGGACACTTAGGTTGATTCCATATCTTTGCTGTTGTGAATAATGCTGTAATAAACACAGGGTGCAGATATCCCTTTGATATGCTGACTTCCTTTTCTTTGGGTAAATACCTGGTAGTGGGATTGTTGGATTATATGGTGGTTCTATTTTTAATTTTTTGAGGAATCTCCATACTCTTTCCTATAATGGCTATACTAATTTACATTCCCACCAACAATCTATAAGACTTCCCTTTTTCTGCCCCCTCACCAGCATCTGTTATTTTTTCTTTTTGATAACAGCCCTCCTAACCGGGTAAGACGGTATCTTGTTCTTAAGCGTAGGTGCTCATCACGGTCACTGGAGAGCTTGTTAATGACACAGAGGCCAGGCTTTACCTTGCCAGCTCATTCCATGTCAGAGAGAGAGACCAATATGCATTCTTCCCGTCACCTTGCCTAATAACTGCCCAGAGAGCTTGATTGAAATGCAAATTTTTTAGCCACATCCCCAGACATTCTAATGTTCAGGGTCTGAGGAGGGCTAAGAATTGTCATTGTTAACAAGACTTTGGGACTCTGAGGACCATTGCCCTGGCTGCTCTTACAGCACTTTGAAATCTTTTAACATCAGGTATGTGGCTTCCATTTTGGGCTCCTGGGCTCCTAAGTACAGAAGGGGGCTCCCTCCCCTAACCTCACTAGTAGAAAGAGAAGAGGCAACTGGCCAGTCACCTGTCTTGCTATTCTCTGATTAGCTGATCTGGGCATGCTAGAGCCTAGGGAAGAATTTTCTGTGAGAGATGCTGTGGTTCAGCTACTACTGATAGGCCAGGCACTGTGTGGAGATGGGTTTTGCAGATAAGGATGAGGTATTGATGTATCCTCCTGTCCACATTCTGGGCCTTTTGCAGGCAAGCCTAATCCATCACAAATAGTGCTCCTTACTGCTCCACTCCCTGCCTGGACGCTCCATGGCTTCAGGTTGGTCTTGGTACACTTTTGGCTGTGGGGCCCCAGCTGGAGGGCAGTTATTCTCCAGCTGGAAGTGGCATGTCCTGAGTGGCTCACGTTGCAGGAGACTGCCTGGTCTGGTGACCCTCCAATGGACTGTGGCTTCCCCTGTGCCAGAGGCTGCGTCTGGGTAGAACCACCAGTCCAAGCACAGAGCCGTGCTCTAAGGCTCAAACAGCCTGTCATAATGGTGAGTTACTTCTGCACAAGCGAGACTGTATCAACCAGAGGAAACTTCTGCCCTGTTCTCTTTTCTAATCTAGAAAACAGATTAGAGAGTGGAAAGCCCTGGGCACCAAAGGCCTTGCCACTCAGGGCGTGGGGCCTGCTTGGACAAACCTCACCCGTTTTGCCCTGCAGGGCAAGGGAGCTGGACATTTCTGCTCTGGATGAAGCTCCTGCAGGAGTTGGGCATGACTGGGCTAAGAGTCCAGTGGCTTGAGGAAGGGCCACCAGAATGAGGCTGACTTTTTAATTGCCGTCAAGTCATTATTCCAGTCTCACCTGAAACTGTTTAGGAAGAGACGGAGGCTTTCCGTAGCCGAGGTGAGGCCTCTAGATTTCTCCCACCATTTCCATCCTGAGCGGTGCTTTGGGACATCTCTGAGTTGAGTGTGTGGTGCTAGGAAGAGGTGGAACTCCTGCAGGGCTGGAGGAGCATTACTTGTGACTTCCTCTGCCCGCCTGAAAGAAATGTCCTGCTATTTACTGACTTTCTGAATTCCAGTTAAGTAGCTTCGAGGGTGTGATTTAGCCCATCACCCTGGGCACTACATCAGTGCTTGCAAACTTTCATGTGCCCGTCAGCCCCCTACAGACCCTGTTAAATGGATATTTGGACTCCACAGGGCTGGGTGGGGGCCTGGGAGTGTGTATTCCTAACCTGCTGCTCTTTGGACCGTGCTTTAAAAAGACAGGCCCTAAAAACTTGCCCACACAGAAATGCTTCTCATTCGTGCTTAAGCTTGGTTCCTGGGGAAGCACGTGTTTGCTGAGTTAAAGTTGATTGATGCCCATCAGCAGCAGGCAAATTAGGCAATGCTATCTGTGTCATGAGCTATCCTCACTGAACCCACAGAGCTGATGGGTACTACTGGGGCCCCTCATTAGACCCCTGGCTTGTTAAAGCTGTGTTGACGTGATGGAACCTCGGGAGCAAAAGAAAGAATATAAGCATAGAGTGTCATTTTCCCAGGACCAAGAGACAGAGCTAATTTATCCTCTAATGAAAGGGTGAGTTGTCAGTTAAAAATCCCACATCATTCAAAATTCTCTGTGCTGTTCTGCCTCCCTGTTTTTTGCTTGTGGAATTGACAAGGTACAGGGAGAAGAAGTGACCATGGCTAAGAAGATGAAGATGCCCAGTGCCACAGAAGAGCATGTTCAGTCCCAGGAGAAGGAACAGGCATGCATGGACACCTGCGTACTACCTTCCTGATGAGCATCTCTTCATGTTTCAGATTCCACGCATTTGCCGAGAGAACAGAGTGTGTAGAATTTCCTGCATTCTCCACAAAGGACGGTGACAATGTGATGACTTGGAATTCAAGGAAACTGAAAGGAAAACTCCCTCCAGGTACCTGGAATTCAAAACAAGTCGCATAGCTTATGTCCTGAGTAGCCTCAGATGATGTGGATCATTAGGAAGTAAAGTCTGAGGGAGGGACTCCTCATGATTTTTGTATATTATTATTAATGTGATGCAAGAGCAGAGTTAATGAATATTAGTGGTGAATTTGTCAGCCTAGCAACCAGGCGGAAGTTTAAAACCCAGGAAAATGGCCTAAGTGATGTGTGTTACTAACTTGAGAACCTTCTGGGGATGTGGTCCTGGGCATGTCAGTGCTGGAGTTAGTTCTTGGCAAGGCAGAGCCATTCTGCTGTGTGGATTCGTTGGCAGGCTGCAGAGAGGGTGCCTGCAGTTCTTGGGGGCGGGGGGCGGGAAGGGTTTCTGCTGTCCTCCTTGTGATGAAAGCAGGGCCTGTGGATGCAGCTTGAGGGACTGGCCTGCCCCTTGTGAGGGCTGAGTCCACACAGGAACCTTTATGGAGGCGGAATGAACTTCCCCTTTCATTCAAAGAATGTGATCAGAGAACTTAATGAGCGTAGAGAATGAGGTCACCAAATCAGCGGGAAATAGGCTGTGATTCAGAAAAACGGTGGAGGTTACTCAGAAAGCCAGGAGAGGTAAGTTTCTTTTAAGCTGATGAAATTGCAAAGTGCTGAAGACTGAATAAACCCACTAAAAAAAGAAGGGAAGAAAGCTCCTGTTCGATTGTTGGATGAAGTGACCTGGTGGGTCATTAGAAGTCTAAGAAAGCCCACCCCCACTCTCCCTCTTTTTAAATTATCAAACAGATTTCTAGCTTCATTATAAGGCAGAGGATACTCTTTGGGGATAAGAGAGAAGCTGTAGAAACAGCTGCTTGAAAGATTTACGTAATGGTGTTGCACAGGCTCCCAGGAGAAGGTTAGGTTGTCAGATGGAGATGAAAGTGAGGATGAGTCATAAGCCTGTTCCTGACACACACTTTGTAGATTCAAATTCTTGGTGCCCAAGCAGAGGAGGGGAGAGGTTCCCATAGAGTTCACTGGAGGCACTACTTCAGGTAACTGACGCCTTTGTTCCGTTCATGAAGGGGACATCTCCACAGAATTCGAGAAAATGCCAACTTTTAGGCAAGATCGATGTTAATCTAAGAAGAAATTAATTCAGGATGTATGTCATGTCTATTGAAAGTAATTTACAAGATTAAGCCTAGTGGGCAATGATTTAATCAGGGCAAAGAATGTGAGATGTTATTAGCAACCGAAGGTGGGCCAATTACTGGAAATGAGGTTTAGTCTTGGTCTTTGGATTCCTTGGTAACTTAGTTATAAAGGGAAATACAAACTGCATAGCATACATTTTCAGCAACTACGGTCTTACCAACTCTTTGAAGCATGCAAATTACACACAGAAACATTTTTCTTAGAATAAAATGCTCAGCATGGATTGCAATTCTCAATCCATTTCAGTGATCACATCTGAATTTGGGGAAGAGTCCCAAATCCTTGTCTCCTCTGTCCATCATAATGTCCCAGAAATGCCAACATTTCAACGCCTACCTCTCCCACTCAGAAACTACCCAGAAACCTTGACAGACTGTTTTGATTTGGAAAATGTGTGATTTCCTACCTCACCTGGGCCTCCAAGGCAGGTTTCTTCCCTTTACCTGATCATGTCTCTCTCCATTGCCACATCAGCTGTTTCTAGCATTTTCCAGCATGACTTTCCTCAGGCCACCCTCTTGTTTGGTGGGGGAGTGGCTTCTGAGATTATTTTCCCCTCTAGTGTATAGAAAATAGAGACCCTCAAGTAAGGGGTTGGAGAAGCATAGCTCAGAGGACTGTCCTGGCAATCTGAAGGAATTTCCTGCTATTATTGACTTTTTGGATTCCAGGTAATTGGCTTTCGTGGTATGACTTACCATGACCCCATGCTTTGTACCGATACAAAAAACTCTGCAGTTAAGATAAAGAATATATTTTTTAAAAATTATAGCAAATTTTATATAACATAAATTTACTGTCTTAACCACTCTTAAGCCAACAGTTTCCCCATTCTACTTTCTTTCTGTCTCCTTTCCGAATAGACTACTCTAGGTATCTAATAAATAAGTGCAATTATACAGTATTTGTCCTTCTGCCACTGGCTTATTTCACTTAGCATAATGTCCTCAAGCTTCATCTATGTTGTAATATGTGTCAGAATTTCCTTCCTTTTTGAGGCTGAATAATATTCCATTGTATGGATATACCACATCTTGTTTACCCATTTATCTACCAGTGGATTCTTGGGATGCTTTTACCTTTTGGCTGTTGTGAATAATGTTATGAATATGGGTGTACAAAATATCTCTTTGAGATTCTGCTTTTCAATCTTTTGGATATATACTCAGAATGGAATTTCTGAACCATATATGAGGATTCTATTGGTAACTTTTTTCCAGAAACCTTCATACTGTTTTCCGTAGTGGCTGTACCGTTTTACATTCCTACCAACAGTGCACACATTTTCCACATCCTGGCCAACACTTGTTATTTTCTATATTTTTTTACAGTAGCCATCCTAATGGGTCTGAGGCAATATCTCATTGTAGTTTTAATTTGCATTTCCCTAATGATTCATTATTTTTATCATCTTTTCATGTGCTTGTTGAAATTTTGACTCAATATTTTAAAAAGTCAAAATTAATGCCACAAAAATCCCTGATGATGAAAATATCACAATTTCAAATAAAGACAGGCTCCAACAAGACTCTGTGAGGCCATATTGGAGCCTAAGGCAAGAGGAGAAATGTGTGCCTCTATATATATGTTTTTATTATTTGTAATGATAATTTGTTTCTAGGGTATTAAGTTAAAAAATGTTGAACCATTAAAACATGTGTATTAATACATTATTTTAAATTTAAGTATTTTGGGAGTATATTTATATCTCTTGCTAAAGCTTTTATTCATCACACATACTTTTTTTTATTTTTGAAAGAAAGAAAAAGAGAGGAAAGAAAGTGAGAGTGAAAGAAAGAAAAAAATGTAACAGAGAAAGAAAGAGGAAGAGAAAGAGGGAGAGAGAACGGGATTCTTGTTCTATTGCCCAGGCTAGAATGCAGTCTAAAAATGGGTATTAAAAACCTCTTTTATGCCAATAATTGTGCTTAACAATGGAGACAGGAAGGAAT
>CAUYLG010072198.1:0-14254 GCA_963573385.1 Cacajao melanocephalus
CTCTCTGTGCTTTCACTGGGAGCTACAATCCTGAGCTGTTGTTAATCGGCCATCTTGGATCTCTCCAAATGAAATATTCTTTATCATTCACTTGTAACAACTGTAGATAGCTCTTCAATCTCTTCAAACTCTTCAACCAGAAGAGTTTGATGTTTTAAGCATTTGATTTTTTAAGTATTTCTACAGTCCCCCAAAGCAGAGTGGTTTCTGAAATCCATATAGCATAACTTTAAATGTATTTAGAGACTTCAGTGAAGCTGCTCATAGTGAGAGTGGTAAAAGAGTATTCTATTTTATTCAAGTCTTGACTAAACAGAGCTTCCTCCAACAGATGTCTGTATTTAGTTATAGTCAAAATATAAAGAAGTTTCTGGTCAGGAAAGTAAAAAGAATTGCTGAGGACAGGATGGTCAGTGAGCCAGGAACTACTGAAAATTAGGTGTTGCAGTGTGTTTTCTGATATATTCCAAAACAACTTTCCATAATCATTCATTGATTCAGCAAGTACTTGTTGATTGCCTACTACATGCCAGGCTTTGTTCTAGGCAATGAAGTACAGCAATCAACATAATAAATAAAGGTCTCTGTTATCCTGAAGCTTACATTCTAAAATTTCTGCTCTAAATCTGTTCTACTCTAAGTCTAGTCTATTCTGCTATATATTCAATAACTGTAATTTACAACTTTCTAGTGAATCATGTTTTTTTATCTTTGATCCCATTACTAGACTTTGTTGTTCGTTACATCCCTTCGTGCTAAATCCTCCTGTTAGCTACCTGAATAATCATATATCTCCTAGGATAGTTTCATTCGTTGAATTGTGACTGTCATAACCTTCCCTCTAGAATGATGCTCCAGTGAAGACAAAATACTGACTCTCTCCATGTGGACAAGGCTTTGGCCCTACCCCTAAAATCTCTCATGCATTGGTCTGCTAATCTGTCCACCAAGAAAGCACTATAGGTTAAGTACAAGAGAGTGGAAGAAGGCAATGCAGATCTTGATTCTTTAGTTAGACCTCAGTTTTTTACCCTTAAAATAGAGTGATATACTAGTAGCTACCTTGTAGAGTTGCTCTGTAGGGGGATATTAAGTAATATAATGCCTGGAAAGCATGCAACTTAATGTTCAATATAGTGGTCCTCAAAGAGTACTTCAGGGCTACCTGCATCAGAATACCCTGGGTGCTTATAACAAACTAGATTCTTGGCTACCACATGTTAAATTATAATCACTGGGAATATGAACTAAAATTGCTTTTTTAGTAGGTTATCTAGGTGACTATTAGAAAACTAAAGTTTGAGAACTGCCTATAAACACTCAAAAATTCTGAAACCTAATAGTCATGCCTTGCTTAATGACAGGGTATGTTCTGAGAAATGTGTCTTTAAGCAATTTTGCCATCGTATGAACATCACAGAATGTATTTACACAAACCTTGATGGTGTTGCCTACTACATACCTAGGCTGTTACATAAGATGTAGCCTATTGTTTCTACGCTACAAACTTGTACAGCATGTTACTATATTGAGTTCTTGAGGCAATTGTAACACAATGGTAAATACATGCATGTATAAACATATCTAAACATAGAAATGTTACAGTAAGAATACTATAATATAATCTTATGAGACCACCGTCATACATGTGGTTAACAGGAATGTCATCTGGTTCATGATTGTGTTAATATTAGTTATTTTTTCCTTTAGTATATAATTCTTTAAGAATAAAGTATTTTGATGTAAGTTAGAGTATTCATCTATTTATTGTTGAAAATATTTTTAAGAATTTACTAACTTAAATATACTTTTCTATTCATTGCAGATTCTAAGATGTTAAGATAGTTTTTTTACTTTAATTTTGGAGACTAAACATGAAAATTTGTTTTAAAATACTAAGTAAAAAATACAGAGGAATAGATAAAATATTATGAGATTTTAGAAGAAGCAAATATTACTCTCTCTGGAGTGATCAGGGAAGACGTCATTAAAAAATTGGAATATCATTAGACATTGGTAGAAATTTGACAAAAGCATCATGTTCCTTTTTTTAATTTCTCACTCCAGTATTTATTCATTAGACAAGAATATCTATATTATCTGGAAGCCATGAGATCCCTGAAAAACTGGCTTCGAGAGTGAGAAAAAATGCCCATGAACCAAGTAATTTCATTTTATTTTGTCCTTTATAACCATTCTTCAGAAGTTAAAGAGGAATGTTTAAGGAGAATGCTGTGTTTGTGTTATGAACTTCTCCACTGATATATTATGCCTTGTAATTTGAGGCAGTAGCATGAAGATTGGGGTAATTCTGTTAAGGGTCAAGTGAAGCAGAGCCAGGGTGCTTTTTTATCCATCTATCTTTTCTATAATGGTTGCATTAGTTCATTAAAAAAAAAACAGTTGTATTAGTTCATTAAAAAAAACTAATGGAACCCCAAAATGAGCAATTTAGTTCTTTGTGAAACATAAAAGCTGGCTGGCCCATTGTTTCCAGTATTCCCAAAATGATTTTTTATTTTTTGTGTAAATTGATCCTTTACTTTTTCCTTATTTATGATGGAAACATTGTAGCCCTCCCTATTGATGTAAGTGTGATCATTCAAAATGCGTAAGACATGCATTTCTTTTGTTATGTACATTGTGCTAAGAGGAATTAGATGCTTTTCAAAGCAGTATGTTAAGTTTTTCAATTTCTGTGAGTCTACACAAAGAATGTATGGGCAATTTATTTATCCTTAGTAAACTGTAATAAGATTATCTAATACAGTGACGTACTCAATACTTTGACAAGTAAGGCATGAAAGTATGAGAAAATGCTAGTGGTAAAAATATTAAATAATCGTTTATAATTTGTATATATTTTTAATCTCATTTGGGCATATATACAATAAAGTGTTTAGGAATTTTTAGCAATATATATAAAAACTAAAACATACAAAGTATAAACATCTAACTTAGAAGTAGATGAAAATTATTTAACTCTCACATCGATTCCTGTCCAATTGTATTATGATTACCACTAAAAAAGAGTGGTTTATACTAATACATGCCTTATTTAAGAGAATAAAAGCAAAAAGTCACTACAGAGAAATAGGCATATGAATATAAAGAAATATAAAAATACCTATAGGTGTGACATACTACGTTTACTATAGAATTTGCCTCTTGGAATGGGAGAGGGGAGTAGGACTAGAAATAGAGTAAAACCTCAAATTTATCTATGATGTTTTCTCATCTTTATTTATAAAACAAAACAAATATGATTAACTGTTAATTCTGGCAGCAGATGATATATTAATACTCTTCTCAATTTTACAAACACCTTAAAAGCAATAAACACACATATGTATCAGTGTGCATGTGTATTATTTATTCTACATGTGCCACTGAAAACAACCCACAAAACAATCTCATCCTTTATCACATCTGATAGATTTCCAATTTTAAGTTGTGCTGGAGTTGTACAAGCCTGGGAAAATAGATTTGGGATAAGGATATAATAAATCCAAGTTTCAATGCCTGCTGCTGTCTTCGTTTATCCTGGCAGCATCATGGCAGCTTCTTGCATTCTCTACAGCAGGTTTTTATTCTTACTTCAGCTGGACTTTCCTGATTGAACATCAAATGTGTGGATGCAGCAAAAATGAAAAAAGCCTTTGCATCTGTCTGCATTGAGTGAATCATGTATGTTCCTTGATGAGAGGACTAAGTTGAGTTGCTTCATCTGGGGTAATGCAGTGGAAAACTGAGAAAGACTTGTCTGCAGAACAACTTGTAGAAATGCAGTAAAGAAGGAAGATTTAGGTATATGCAGTAGAATGCCAGACACTTAGAAAACAATGCTCTTGTCTTTACCCGTGGGACCTTATAAGAAGTTATTTTCTGAGTTTTAGGTATTTATTTAAAGACTGCTCTAAAGCCGTTTATTTGAAGTGTAGGAGTTACACTTTGCAGTCATGGTTTCCAGTTTTTTAAAAAAGACCCAGAATTATAACTGGTTAAAATTTAGTATTTTTAAGTGTTTCAGTTCACACATGAATGCTTTCCTCTCATATTTTTATTTAAGGTGGCCTTAAAAATATTTAGCCTTCAGAAGCAGTCCACCACACAGGTCACAGAAAGGGTGATGATGGAGTAGCACCTCCTATTTTGTGGCTTAGGTGACTAATAGATTTTACAATAGGCATTTTAAAAGTCAAATAGTACTCTTTAAATCCAGTGATAAATGGGAGTGATTCTTTTTCCCTAGTCACCTGAAAGAAGTTAATTCAAAAACTGTTTGGCTCTAAAAAATAACACTAACCCACTCTTGTTGTAAAGGACTGATTGATCTTAAGGGAATTCAGAACTGCTCTAAATGAGTATTAATCTGAGTCTTTCCTGGGTGGGGTTTTTCTGAGAGACCCATTTCTGGAGATCTAGGAATAACTGTTTTAGACCCTAGCCAGTTTATGTCTAGGGAAAGTCCAAAGCTTCCACTAGAATTTCTGCTAATTCCTGGGGTTCTCATCCCCTGTCTAGCTCTAGTATACTGTCTCTGTTATCCCTTATGTTTTCTGGGTACACAACTTAGCCATTCAATAGCTGACTATGATGTAAAGGAGTCTCAGGTTTCATTTGAAAAACTTCTGGTCTAAATAGCATTTAGTGTTCAGTCATCTTCCAAGGGTCCCGTCTCATCTATAGACTCTTCTGCCATCCTGATTTGCAAAGTTTCAGGAGTACTCTTAGATCTGGTGGCCGGTTCATATGAAACTCCACTGTGAAAGACAAACTTGGGTCAAGGTATGGCGATGATTCTGATTCTACAACCTTGTGGCTTTGGGGTTCTATTCAGCCCTTGTTATAAGAAGTAGATATGAATTCTGATGAGGACTGGCCAGTCAGGGATATATGTGTGTATGTGTGTATACATGTATATATGTCTTAATGTATATATATGTCACGTATATATTATGTACATTATGTATTTGTATTATGTATATAAATGTATATATATACATTATGTATATTTGTGTGTGTGTGTGTGTGTATGCTTAATGGGGAAGAGTATTCCAAATGCATCCAACTTTGTCTTGGCTTAAAAGATTTTCAAAAAGAAATTTTAAATGCTTATTCATCAATAATGTGGTATAAAACACCTACCTGAAAACTAGGTGAATCAAATGGATAAGAATCTTGTATTGAGCATGTATTTATACCAGGTGCTGTGCTAAACACACAGATTATCTCATGTATTATTTCCATGACTCTATAAAGTCATTACTATTGCAATCACTATTTTACAGATAAGGAAACTAAGGTTTAGATAAATTGACTTAACCAACAGCACAGAACATCATTGGTGAACAATTTTCAGCTTTGAAGCCAGATCTTTCTGGTTTCAAGAGTGCTTTGTGCCTTAACTCTCTACTGCATTGTTTGATCAATTCTGTTCCTTCCACCCTCCACAATCACTCCATTTTGTTTAAAACTATCTCACTATTAAAATAAAAAATAAGCAGCACCAATGATGCATTAAGATTCTCTCCCTGACAGGACTTTCCACTGATTAAAAAGTCCTCTAGAAGAATTGGCCAGTGTCAAATGTCATGTACCTCATTAGTTTAATTCATGTATTTCTACATACTTGTAGTCATTTCTTCTAGATATTAGCAGCAGGACTATTCTTGCAGTTTCTAATATTAGAATTCTTGCAATGGCTGGGTAAGTGGAAGGAAGAGGGATTTGGTCTGTGGCTTAATTCCTACCCATGACGCTCTTTTTGTTGTTGTTGTCTGGGTTTTGACTTACCAGGATCAGTTAATTTGTAACGGTTTACCCTCAACCTTCTTAGCAGTCTACTTTTAAAGTCAAGAAGTTCACCTGTATCTAGAATGAGAGAATATTTCTGGTAAGCTTGGGTCAGTGATTTCTATAAGTTGCTAAGAAGCATTTAAAATACAGTTTTGTGAGCTTCCATCTTTAATAAAGATAATTTTGTGTGTAAAATAAATTATTGTGTATTAGGCATCAATTATCTGGTTGTATGTGTTTTACCAAACATCACAATATATCCTATTTAAAAATTCTGTTTCAACAGTTACAGGACAGAAAAGGACACTAACAGTGAATATGGAATTTAATAGGATTTTTAATTGAAACATTTTTGAGATAACTATAAATTAATATGCAGTTATAAGAAATAATACAAGGACCCTTGTTCAATTTGTCAGTTTCCTTCAATGATGTCATTTTGAAAAAATTACAGGATAAGATCAAAACCAGATACTGACATTGATGCAATCCACCAATATTACTCAAAAATTTCCAGTTTTATTTGGATTCATTTATGTGAGTTTCTTTGTGTGTATTAAGTACTATTAACTTTATTACCTCAGTAGATTTTTATATTCATCACAGTCAAGATACTGAACAGTTGCAACCCCATAAGGATCTATTGTTTCCCTATTGTGACCACACCCACCTCCCTCCTGCCCTCTTTCCCTTCATCTTTAACTCTGGGCAAGCCAAACGGTAACCCACCCACCATTTTGAAAATGTCGTTTCAAAAATGTTATATAAATGGAATCATACAGTGCATCACATTTTGGGATTAGCTACACACACACACACACACACACACACACACACACACACAGGATTTTACTCCCGTTGCCCAGGCTGGAGTGCGGTGGCTTACTGCCACCTCAACCTCCTGGGCTGAAGCGATCCTCCCACTTCGGCCTCCTGAGTAGCTGGGACCACAGTTTCGCGCCACCACCACGCCCGCTAATTGTATTTGTAGCACAAACGGGGTTCCACCATGTTGCCCAGGCTGGTCTCCAACCCCTGGGCTCAAGTGACCCTCCAATCTCTGTTTCCCAAAGTGCTGAGATTAAGGCCTGAGCCATGGCACCCGACTTTTTTTGTTTTTACTCAATATAATTCACTGGCAATTCATCCAGATTGACATATGTATCAGTATTTTGTTACTTTTTGTTTGTTTTATTTTTGAGACGGAGTCTTGTGCTGGAGTCTCGCTCTGTCACCCAGGCTGGAATACAATGGCCGGATCTCGGCTCACTACAACCTACGCCTTCTGGGTTCAGGTGATTCTCCTGCCTCAGCCTCCCAAGTAGCTGAAATTACAGGCGTCCGCCACCGTGCCCAGCTAATTATTTTGCATTTTTAGTAAAGACAGGGTTTCACTATGTTGGCCAGGCTGGTTTTGAGCTCCGGACCTCAAGTGATCCACCCACCTCAGCCTCCCAAAGTGCTAGGATTATAGGAGTTGGCCACCAGCCCAGCTTATTTTGTTACTTTAAAAAATAGCTTGTTAGTTTTTGTTGCTAAGTAGTATCCGACTGTGTGTACCTACTGTCAGTTTGTTTAACCACCCACCTGTTGCTTCAACATATGGGCAGATTTCAGTTTGGGGATATTACAAATAAAGCTGCTATGAATATTCACTTACAGGTTTTTGTGTGAACATAAGTTATTATTCTTCTGGAATAAATATCCAAGAGTGCAAGTGCACGGTTGTATGGCAATTTCACATTTAGTTGTATAACATGCTGCCAAACGAGCTGTGTCATTTTGCACCCCTTCAACATGTATAATTGGTCCAGTTTCTCTGCATTCTCTCCACCCTTTGGTATTGTCACCATTTTTAAGTTTAGCGATTCTGAAAGATATATAGCGATAGCTCAGTGTGGCTTTAATTTGCATATCTCTGATAGATAATGATGTTGAACATCTTTTAATGTGCTTATTTGCCATCTGTATTTCCTTTTTGGTGAAATGAATGTTCTTGTCTTTTGCAGTTTCTAATTAGATTGTTTCCCAATGTTATATTTTGAGAGGCTTTTTTCACTAGTCCTTTGTTAGATATGTGGTTTGCAAATATTGTCTCCACATTTCTAGCATATCTTTTCATTCTTTTCACATGGGCTTTAACAGAGCAGAAGTTTTCTGTTGTTTTTTTAAAAATTTCAATAAGGTCTAATTAATTTTTTAATGAACTTTGCAATTGTTTTCAAGTCTAAGAATTCTTCACCCAAAGATTTTCTCCTAAAAGTGTTTTTATGTTTTATATTTTACATATATATTCATGATGTATTCTGGGTTAATGTTTGTAAAAAGTGTAAAGTTTACATCAAGAATTTTTTTTGCCAGTTCCTTCAGTACCATTTGCTAAAAGGTTATTCTTCCTCCACTGAATTGCTTTTGCACTGTTGTCAACAATCAGTTCAACATGTTTGTGTGGAATCTAATTTAGGATTTTCTATTATTCTGTTCTATTGTCTATCCCTTCACCCATGACCCTCAGTCAAGTTACTCTAGCTATGTAGCAAGCTTTAATATTAAGTAAAGTGATTCCTCTCATGTTGTTTTAAAAATTATTTATTTTGTATGTAAAACTAAAATTTTATATATGTATAGTGTACATCATGTTTTGAAATATATATATGTTGTATATATATTTTGAGGTAATTAACATATGTATTACCTCACATATTTTCTGGTGAGACCTTAAAATCTACTCTTTTAGCAATTTTGAAAACATAATACATAGTTATTAACCATAGTCTTGATATCTCTTTTATGTACTGCTTTCATTTCCTTTGGATACTTACCCTGTAGTGAGATTACTGGATCATATGGTTGTTCTATTTTTAGTTATTTGAGAAACCATTGTATTTTTTTTTATAATTAGATTGTTTCCCAATGTTATATTTTGAGAGGCTTTTTTTTTTTACTAGTCCTTTGTTAGAGATGTCGTTTGCAAATATTGTTTCCAAATTTCTAGCTTGTCTTTTTATTCTTTTCGCATGGGCTTTAACAGAACAAAAGTTTTTATTTGTGTTTTTAATTTCAATAAAATCTACTTAATTTTTTAATGAATTTTGCAATTGTTGTCAAGTCTAAGAATTCTTCATCCAAAGATGTTGTCCTAGAAGTGTTTTTATGTTTTATATTT
This sequence comes from Cacajao melanocephalus, assembly GCA_963573385.1. Classification (NCBI taxonomy): domain Eukaryota; kingdom Metazoa; phylum Chordata; class Mammalia; order Primates; family Pitheciidae; genus Cacajao; species Cacajao melanocephalus. The sequence goes on from CAUYLG010072198.1 coordinate 8,966, forward strand.
TACATATATATTCATGATGTATTCTGGGTTAATGTTTGTAAAAAGCGTACTGTTTCTTTTTATAATGGCTGTCAAATTTACATTTCCTCCAACAGCATGGAAGGGTTTCCTTTTCTTCACATCCTCATCAACACTTAGCTTTTTTCTTTTTAATCATTCTATGACATTCTATCACGTGTGAAGCGATATCTCATTGTGGTTTTAATTTGCATTTGTCTGAGGGTTAGAGATGTTGAATATTTTTTATATACCTGTTGGCAATTTGTATGTCTTCTTTTGAATGTCTATTCAGGTGATATGCCTATTTTGTTAATTTTTATGGATATATAATATTTGTACATATTTGTGGGGTACATATGATATTTTAAATTGAGTTCCTCATATATTTTGGATATTTACCCCTTATCAGATGTATAGTTTGCAAATATTTCCTCCGAGTCCATAGGTTCTCTCTTCACTCTGTTGATTCTTTTCTGAGCTGTGCAGAAGCTTTTTAGTTTGATGTAATTCTGTTTGTCTATTTTCAGTTTTGTACCAGTACTTTTGGAGTCGTGTTCAGAATATCATTACTGGTCCTATGTCAAAAAAAAAACTTCTCCTGTTTCCTTCTAGTAGTTTTAGAGTTTCGGGTCTTACATTTAAGTCTTTAATGTATTTTGAGTTGATCTTTAACCAGGTGTCCCACATTATTAATTTTTAAAATTATTTTAGCTATTTTGGGGTTGTGCCTTTGCATATAAACTTTAGATTTTTTTTTTCATATCCACAAAAATATTGGTGTGATTTTAATAGGAATTTTGGGAGAATGAATATCTTTAATGTGTTGAGTCTTCCAATATGTTAACAGAGTATGTCTCTCTCTTTAAATCAAAGAATGACTTAAGTACAGAGACACTCTGTTCATGTATTGGAAGATCAGCATTTTGATCAGCATGTACTTATTTAATCAGCATTGTGAAGCTTTGAGGACATATTTTTGAATTGTATACCTAAGACTCTCATTTTATTTGAAGTGATTGAAAATTGTAGTTTTAAGTTTTAGTTTCAGTGAGTATATTGTTAGTATATGAAAATGTGATTGATTTTTACATTTCAATTTTATACGCTTGAACCTTGCTGAACTAATGTACCCATTCTTGGAGTTTTTATGTATATTCATTGGGATGTTCTATGTAGATAATATGTCACCTGTAACTAGAAACAGTTTTATTTCTTCCTGTCTAATCTCTATGACTTTTATTTCTTTTGCTTGCTTTATTATCACAGCTAGAATTTCCAGGACTATAATGAATAAGAGTAATGAGAACAGATACCTTTGACTTGTCTCCATTATCAAGGAGATAACATTCAGTCTTTCATTACTAAGTATGTATGCTAGTTTTAGGTTTACATATCTGTGTTTAAGCAAGTCAAGATATTTCCCCTCTATTCCCAATTCCCCTGTATTCCTAATTGGTTGTGAGTTTTTATACAATGACCATTAGATTTAATCAAAGGCTTTATCTGCATTCATTGATATGATCATATTTTCTTTTTTTAGCTTCTTGATATGATAGATTACATTAATTGATTCCTGAATGTTAACTAGCCTTACATATCTGAAATGAATTCCATTTGATAATAGTATACACATATTTGTATAAATTGTTGAATTTGGTTTAACATTTTTTTCTTGATCTAGTATTACCTCATAAAATGAATTCTGAAGTACTCTCTTCTGTTTTCTCAAAGGTGTTAATTCTTTAAATGTTTAGTAAAATTCTGAAGTGAAACTATGAGCCTGAAGGTTTCTTTTTAGAAAGTTCTAAAATTATGAATTCAATTTTTTGATCGTTGTAAGGGTTTTCAGATTGTTTCATTTTGGTTGAGTTTGGTAGTTTGTGGTTTTTGAAAAATTGGTTCATTTTTTCTAAGTTGCTGAATTTATAAACGTAACATTGCTCATAGCACTTCCTATCTGCTTAATGCATACAGCATCTATAATGGTATTGCCTATTATTTTTGTCAGTGTTGTGAAAAGTATGTCAATTTTATTGACTTTTTTTTTAAAAAGCTGTGTTTTATTTATTTTTCCTGTTTTCCTATTTTAACTTCATTGATTTCTGCTCTGATCTTTACTATTTCCTTTTTTATGCTTGCTTTGGATTTAGTTTGCTAGTTTTTGTTCCTAGAAATTTTGCTATTGACTTAGACTTTTCATTTCTGTAAACTGTAAGCATTTAATGCTATAAACTTCTCTCATCACTGCTTTAGCTGCTTCTTTGTTTTCATTTATATTACTTCCTTTGAAACTTCCTCTTTGATCCATGGATTATTTAGAGGTGTATTGTTTATTTTTACATATTTAGAGATTTTTCTTTGTTCTTATGGTTTTGAATTCTCATTTGATTACATTATGTTAAAATAACATATCATATGATTTTAATTTTTTTAAATTTGTTAAGTTTGTTCTATAACCCATTGTATGATCTCTCTTGTGAATGTTTTATGAGAACGTGAGGAAAAGCATATTCTTCTGTTATTGGATAGAGTATTTTTTTCTCTCTCTTTCCCCCCCAACAACCCTCATATATGTATACACATGCAAGATTATATACAGTCATGTGCCACATGATAATATCTCAGTCAACAATTGACCTCTTGTACCGTGATAGTCCCATAAGATTATAATGGAACTGAATAATTCCTTTTGCCTTAATGATGTTGTAGCCATCATGACGTCATAGCCTAATACATGAGTCACATGTTCGTTGTGATGCTGGTCTAAACAGACTTACCGTGCTGATAATCATATTAAAGTCTAGCACACACAATCATGTGCAGTACTTGATAATGGTAATAACCAATTATGTTACTAGTTTTTGTATTTACTATACATATATGCCTTTTATCATTATTTTAGAGTGTACTCCTATTTATTTTCTAAACAGTTAACTGTAAAACAGCCTCAGTCTGGTCCTTCAGGACGTTTTCCAAAGGAAGGCATTGTTCTCATAGGAGACGCCAGTTCTATGTGTGTTACTGCCCCCAAAGGCCTTCGGGTGGAACAAGACATGGAGATGGAAGACAGTGATATGGATGATTCTGACCCTGTGTAGGCCTAGGCTCATGTTTGTGTTTTGACTTCATTTTAAACAAAATATGTTCTAAAAGAATAAAGAAATGAAAAAATTTAAAAATAGAAAAACACTTATAGAATAAGGATATAAAGGAATAAAATATTTTTATACAGCTGTATATGTTTGTGTTTCAAGCTAAGTATTATTACAAAAGAGTCAAAAATTTTAAATTTAAACATTTGCAAATTTAAAATGAAGATTAATTTATTATTGAAGAAAGAAATATATTTGTATACGTTTAGTGTACTGTAACATTGTTTATTGTCTACAGTAGTATAGAGTAACGCCCTAGGCCTTCACATTCATCACCACAAGCTTAATATGTCACTCGAAGCAATTTCTAGTCCTACAAGGCTCAAGTCAGTGTCTTCTAAAGATGTACCATTTTTTATCTTTTCTACTGTATTTTTACTGTATCTTTTCTATATTTAGATACACAAATGCTCACCACCATGTTACAATGCCTACAGTATTCAGTACATCAACATATTTTACAGGTTTATAGCCTAGGATCAATAGGCTATACCATATAGCATCAACATAAGTGTGTAGTATGCTATACTGTCTAGGTTTGTGGAAATACAGTTTATGATTTTCACACAACAATATCGTCTAATGATGCATTTGTCAGAACATATCCCCAAAGTTAAGGAACACATGACTGCATATAATTCTCCAGGTTGTTAATTGTATTGTTTGCATCTTCTCCATCTTTCATATCCTTGCTGATTTTCTGGCTAACAGATAGTCTGGTTGCTGAGATGAGAAGTATTGAAAGGGGAAAGGTTCCCTTGTCCCCCTCACGGCATGCAATGGGTGTGTGTGGCTTGCTTCTTCAGTGCCCTGCTGCTCAAACCTCTAGGGGAGCATACAGATGGGCAGGCTGTGGGGTTCTGAACTCATGGCAGTGTCATGGGGTGAATGTTTACAGGTGAAGCCCCAGTGGGTGTGTGTTACAGGGTGCTCTTTCAGTTTGCTGTCTATAGGCAGCTTGTGTTAACCAGCTTAATTAGACTCCCTTATCACAACGACAGAGGGATTTCTATATCCCAGGGTTTCTTGCTTTGGTGTACTGGAAGAATCAGATCACATGTGGGCTTGAAGAATGAGTGCTAGGGAAATAGCTCTTAGCAGATGGGGGAGGCAGAAGGGGAGGTTTTCCCCTGGAGTCGGGCTGTTTGGCTGCCTGACTCTTCTCCTACGGCTCCAAGCAAACTCCGTATCCTTCTGTGGGCCAGCCTGCCAGTACCTGACGGTGTGCTATTCTGTCAGCATGCTCTCCACGACCAGCCACATGTGTCTTCCTCCACAAATGTGTTCCTCATGATGTCCAGCTGCTTGTTTCTCTGCCTTACTAGGGTCTTGGGTTTTTATAGGCCCAGGATAGGGGTGTGGTGGGCCAGGGTAGTCTTGAAAAATGCAACATTTGGGCATGAAGGCAGAAGTGCCTGTCCTTATGCAGGTCACAGGGGTAGAGTCCGAGCCAGGGACCAAGCCCTCCTTTACCCAGCACTTCCCTTCCCTCCTTCCATATCATTTAAAGGGAACATGCTCTTCCCTTCTCAGCAATCCTGTATCAGTATTGAAGATGGTGTTGGGAAAACTGGCTCCCTTCGTTACACCTTGTACAAAAATTGACTCAAGATGGATTAAAGACTTAAATGTAAGACCTAAAAACCATAAAAATCCTAGAAGAAAACCTAGGCAATACCATTCAGGACGTAGGCATGGGCACAGACTTCATGACTAAAACACTAAAAGCAATGGCAACAAAAGTCAAAATTGAAAAATGTGATCTAATTAAGCTAAAGAGCTTCGGCACAGCAAAAGAAACTATCGTCAGAGTGAATAGGCAACCTATAGAATAGGAGAACATTTTTGCAATGTATCCATCTGGCAAAGGGCTAACATCCAGAATCTACAAAGAACTTAAATTTACAAGCAAATAATAACCCCATCAAAAAGTGGGAGGAGGATATGAACAGACACTTCTCAAAAGAAGACATTTATGCAGCCAACAAACATATGAAAAAAAGCTCATCATCACTGGTCATTAGAGAAATGCAAATCAAAACCACATTGAGATACCATCTCATGCCAATTAGAATCGCAAGCAGTAAAAAGTCAGCAAACAATAGATGCTGGGAGAATGTGGAGAAATAGGAACACT
>CAUYLG010072201.1:0-25672 GCA_963573385.1 Cacajao melanocephalus
TCATCAATGGGCATTTGAGTTGGTTCCAAATCTTGGTATTGTAAACAGTGCTGCAGTGAACATACATGTGCATGTGTCTTTATAATAGAATGATTTATAATCCTTTGGGTATACACCCAGTAATGGGATTGCTGGGTCAAATGGAATTTCTGTTTCTAGGTCCTTGAGAAAGTGCCACACTGTCTTCCACAATGGTTGAACTAGTTTACACTCCCACCAACGTGTAAATGTGTTCCTATTTCTCCACATCCTCTCTAGAATCTGTTGTCTCCAGATTTTTTTAATAATTGCCATTCTAACTGGCATGAGGAGGTGGTATCTCATTGTGATTTTGATTTGCATTTCTCTAATAATCAGTGGTGACGAGCATTTTTTCATATGTTTGTTGGCCTCATATATGTCTTCTTTTGAAAAGTGTCTGTTTATATCCTTCACCACTTTTGAATGGGTTTGTTTGTTTTTTTTTCTTGCAAATCTGTTTTAGTTCTTTGTAGATTCTGGATATTAGCACTTTGTCAGATGGGTAGATTTCAAAACTTTTTTCCCATTCTCTTGGTTGCTGGTTCACTATAATGATTTTTTCCTTTGCTGTACAGAAACTCTGGAGTTTAATTAGGTTCCATTTGTTTATTTTGGCTTTTGTTGCTAATGCTTTTGGTGTTTTAGTCATGAAGTCCTTGCCTATGCCTATGTCCTGAATGGTTTTGCCTAGGTTTTCTTCCAGGGTTTTTATGGTGTTAGGTCTTATGTTTAAGTCTTTCATCCATCTGGAGTTAATTCTATTGTAAGGTGTCAGAAAGGAGTCCAGTTTCTGCTTTCTGCACGCTGCTAGCCAGTTTTCCCAACACCATTTATTAAACAGGGAGTCCTTTCCCCATTGCTTGTTTTTCTCAGGTTTGTCAAAGATCGGATGGTTGTAGATGTGTAGCATTGCCTCCAGGGCCTCTGTTCTGTTCCATTGGTCTATATCTCTGTTTTGTTACCAGTACCGTGCTGTTTTTATTACTGCAGCCCTGTAGTATACTTTGAAATCAGGTAGCATGATGCCACCAGCTTTGTTCCTTTTGCTTAGGATTGTCTTGGCTATGCGGGCTCTCTTTTGGTTCTATATGACGTTTAAGGTGGGAAATGAAGGAAAAAATGCTAAGGACAGCCAGACAGAAAGGTCGGGTTCCCCACAAAGGGAAGCTCATCAGACTCACAGCAGATCTCTCTGCAGAAACCCTACAAGCCAGAAGAGAGTGGGGGCCAATATTCAGCATCCTTAAAGAAAAGAACTTTCAACCTAGAATTTCATATCCAGCCAAACTAAGCTTCATAAGTGAAGGAGAAAGAAAATCCTTTATCGGCAAGCAATTGCTGAGAGATTTCATCACCACCAGGCCTGCTTTACAAGAGCTCCTGAAAGAAGCACTAAACATAGAAAGGAACAAGTACCAGCCACTCCCAAAACATACCAAATGGTAAAGACCATCGACACAATGAAAAAAATACATCAACTAATGGGCAAAATATCCAGCTAGCATCAAAATGGCAGGATTCAATTCACACATAACAATATTAACCTTAAATGTAAATGGGCTAAATGCCCCAATCAAAAGACACAGACGGCAAAATAGATAAAAAGTCAAAACCCATTGGTGTGCTGTATTCAGGAAACCCATCTCATGAGCAAGGACAATTATAGGCTCAAAATAAATGGATGGAGGAAGATTTATCAAGCAAACGGAGAGCAAGAAAAGCAGGAGTTGCAATCCTAGTCTCTGATAAAATGGTCTTTAAACCAACAAAGATCAAAAGAGACAAAGAAGGGCATTACATAACGGTAAAAGGATCAATGCATCAAGAAGAGCTAATTATCCCAAATATATATATGCATCCAATACAGGAGCACCCAGATACATAAAGCAAGTTCTTAATGACCTACAAATAGACTTTAACACTCCACTGTCAATATTAGATCAACAAGACAGAAAATTAACAAGGATATCCAGGACTTGAACTCAGATCTGGACCAAGCGGACTTAATGGATATCTACAGAAATCTCCACCCTAAATCCAAAGAATATACATTCTTCTCAGCACCATATTGCACCTACTCTAAAATTGACCACATAATTGGAAATAAATCACTCCTCAGCAAATGCAAAAGAACGGAAATCATAACAGTCTCTCAGACCACAGTGTAATCAAATTAGAACTCAGAATTAAGAAACTAACAGAGAACTGCACAGCTTCATGGAAACTGAACAATTGGCTCCTGAATGTCGACTGGATAAACAATGAATGAAGGTAGAAATAAAGATGTTCTTTGAAACCAATGAGAATGAAGATAAAACGTACCAGAATCTCTGGGACACATTTAAAGCAGTGTATAGAGGGAAATTTATAGCAATAAATGCCCACCAGAATTTATTATTAAACAAGATTCCAAAATCCATAACTTGTATTGTGGCTTGATACATTTTGTAGCCCTAGTAGTGAATATACCATAAAAACCTATAAATCCTTTAAATCACTCTTTGATTTAATAAAATTAATAATATATAAGGTGAAAATTTCTACATTTCTTTTGTAGAAACATCAGTACTTCTAAGAGAAAGACATATCAGGTTTGGTTTTTTTTTTTTTTTTTTTTGGTATTCTCAATAAAATGCTTTTTGACATCTGAATAATAAACCTAGACAAGTTACCCTCTAGGCAGAGTCCTTACTTCATTTGTAGTTAAAATTGCATTTCTCATATTGATTCATACTTGATAATGTACCTCCAAGGGCTGAGTTTTCCAGGGAAAAAATAGTCAAGGACAAAAAGGACTATTAATTATTAATTATGCCTCATACGTAGTTCATAGCTGATTTGGTGTATTGAGAATTCAATTTTTTTCCAAGAGCATGCCATTAATTATAATTAAAATTCCATAAACTGCATTTTAAAACATCACAACCATCTTTATTATTTAAACTACCTTTAGCATCATGCCATTATGTGTATATTTATACAAATCTTTTTACCAAAACCCAGAGAAGATTTATGATTTAGCCTCTAATAACTTCAGAACCTCTCATAACCACAGAGGAGTTTTTCTCACCTGATCTAAGCACTGTTTTTTCCCCTTTTGGCTAAGGAAAAATCTGGGCATAGTATTTTAAAAGATTCTCTTAAAAATGTGCATACCAAAAGGGGAATGCTGGTTCTTTGGTGCACATCAAAATTAGCAGACATGAGTTTATCAGGGGCATGGGTCAAACTGAAAGTTACAGAAGAAATGGCTGTGTGCCCATTATCATAAGACTCAAAAAATCCTAAGCCTCAGTTTCTTCATCTTCAAAATGAAAGTGGCACTAAATACTTCACAAATTGATGTGATGAGGCGAGATGATCTGTGGAAGCACGCAACAGTGTTTGGGGCATACTGATGTTCACTCTTGAATCTAAAATAGGCAGAACAATAATGAAGCATGGCAGGGAGAGTAAAATGAATGCAAACCCTGATAGTACTCACAGTGCCAACTCTTAGCATTGGGAGAGCAACATAATACTTGGAGCAAAGAAGATATGTCCTGGATGACAGATGCCATGGGAAAAAGAGGATGACTAGACACAGGAGGTCCTCCAAAAGACATATTCTCACCAAGTATAGTTTTAGCTACAAATTTTCTCTAAATAGTGTTTTAAAGCTTTTCTTGATTGTCTGAAATAATATTAAAACCTATTTAGGCTGGGCGCCATAGCTCATGCCTGTCATCCCAGTACCATGGGAGCCTGAGGTGGGTGGATCATGAGGTCAGGAGTTCAAGACAAGCCTGGCCAAGATGGTGAAACCCTGTCTCTACTGAAAACACAAAAATTATCTGGGCATGGTAGCAGGTTCCTGTAACCCCAGCTACTAGGGAGGCTGAGGCAGAGAATTGCTTGAACCGGGGAGGCAGAGGTTGCAGTGAGTCAAGATTGTATCACTGCACTCCAGCTGGGGTGACAGAGTAAGACTCCGTCTCAAAAAAAAAACAAACAAAAAAAAAAAACAAAAAACATTTACTTTTTATGACTGCTCACTGAAAGAAGGAAGAAATACGCAAATCTCAGTAACAACATAATACACATACAGAAGTCTACATTAGAAACCATCCGTGTGCTTTGATTTAATGTCACCTTTTCCAGTGTTAACTGTCAAAGTGAGGAATTGAAGAGAAAAATTCAGCTTTAACATGCATTAAATTGACAGTCAGCCTCTGGAGACTGGAGACTTTATGGCTCAGGTACCAAGAAAAGACATTCGGTATAGAAAACAGGAAGAAAATAATAGCTATTACTATAAGGAAGGAAGCTATAATTAAAATTGCAGCTGTAAGGACAAAGGGGACTCACTGTTGTCATGGAAGCATAGTGTTATTAATTTATGTCTTTTAACAGATTAAATCAACTAATTGTACTTGTCAACATAGGAATGTAGTTGTTTACATTGTTTAATGGTTTTAATTAACATTCAGTATAAACTTTTTACAGAATAAAATACCTCAAAGCTAATAATTGAGTATGAGATACAAAGGTGAGTTTATTTCCTGATGTTAATGTATCAATCCTTTACTAAAATGCCGCACTGTACTGCACATATACGATGAAAATAGAAGTATTAATTAGCGAAAGTTACGCAGCAACAAACCTTACACGAACATCCCCCCCCAAAAAAAAATTATAAAATGTGAGGTCCCATTTTTTTAAGGTTAAGAAACCACATCAGTTTTTCCTGAAATAGAAAGAAAGCCTAACCTATTTGACATGCTAGGAAAATCCAGATTTCTAGATACTTAAAACTTTGTCCCCATAAGTTCTTTGTGTAACAGATTACCTATGCCAATTATTTGTTTGGGACACATGAACATGTATATATATGATAATTGCGATACTGATTTTCCTGTTTTTTAGGATTTAGGAGCTTCCACTGTAAAATAACCTATCGTGTCTCCATTCCCTTTATGTTTCTAATACCATAAGTTCTGAATTCCCAAACTATCCTATAAGGTCATTGGCTTACAATGCCTACTAAGTGACATTTGGCAATATCTGGAGACATTTTTGATTGTCACAACTGGGTACTACTGGCATCTTTGAGTAAAGAGGGAAGAGATACTGACTAACATCCTATAATACATAGGATCACCTCCCACAAAATAACAATTATTTGGCTCTGAATATCAATGTCAAACTGGAGAAACTCTCCTATAGAATGAATAAGTAAATGTGAAACAAGACAGCAACAGTAACTAAAGATTTTTTTTTCCCTTGGAGAACAGAATCCACAGGTTATTTTTTCAGTTAAACAATTATGTTGCCCTAATTTTTGGACATAACAGTGAGTCCTCTTTCTTGTAATCAAGATTTAGGGATTGTAGAAGGAAATCTTCACCATCAATAGGTTTTAATAGAAATGACAGATTGAGAAATAGTTATGAGGACAGTATTAAATATAAAAGTATATGGCATAAAAAAACTTGTGATGGCCTTTTTTTTCTTTGAAAAGTGCATCAAACTGTAGCATTATTTTTCAGGTTCAGTTGGGTTCAATTTCCTATACATGTACAAGTTGAAATCTCGAGAATGCCAAAGCTTCATTAATTTGAGAAGGTTAGTTTGGCCCCATTTTTCCCCATCTTCTGCAGACTATATAGCTACAGAATCCAGTCTTCTTTCTCAGGAGCAGTGCTTAAAAGTTTTACCATATAAATACAATGTTTAGACTTGTTAGCTGATGTAAACGATCACGTTTTTTCTTAACAACTACACTGACATTTATTTAGCATTGGCTTTTAAAATTTATATAATCATGTATGCTAACAACTCACAAAGTTATAAAACCTCTTGTACAAATTTCAAAGCACGATACATTAAACATAAATATTATTTTTAGAATTATAACACTATTGCAAATATGCTGAAGTGAAAAAGTGGCTGGGAATTTGCTTTCATGTATTTTGAGAATCTCAAGATATATTTTTAGAAACTATAAAAAGCAAGAGGAAAATTATTGCCAGACTCATAAATAGGAAAAAAAAAGATAAAATTTCTACTTAGAAAAGATGCCATTGATCGTCATATATACAAGTTCAAAATTGGGACCTACACCTAAATATATTGCAAGTTCAAAAATATTACAAACCAAGTCTTCCTGCCCTCCACCACAAGTGTGAGCATTTTCTAGCACCTGCTTCTGTGTTATTACAGTGGTTTCATGTGCATTTAAATATGGTCACCAAATCTAAACCTTAAGTATCAGAAAGAGATATTTGACTTTATAACATTTTAAATCTTTTGAGCAATTCAGTCTTAAAAACATGATATTCCCCCATATGTGAGTTATATAAACCCTATTAGAAATGGAGAAAACAAATCTCTAACACACTAGCAAAAGAATGGCCAATGCATAACACTTTTGAATGAACTTACATTAAATAAAAAGCGAAGACTAATCCACATATATTTAAAATGCTTCCACTTTGGATAAGCAATGTGCTTGATTCTATAGAGAAATGCAAAAGAAAGAAAAAAATGATTTATTATTAAAGAAAGGATTCAAGTGCTGCTTACATAAATCAGTATCTTCCATAGAAATAAGCTGAGGCTAAAATGGGTGGGGGGTGAAATGTTTAAAGGCTATCTTTTTGCTGCCATGTGTAAATCATGGCACAAAATGTGCTTAGTATGGCTTTATGCAAAGGTAATTGCAAGGGTTATATTTTACTATTGATTAATGGATTGCAGTTCAGAGGCAATTTAATAGTATAAAGCAAGGAGATAAGGAAGAAATAGTTGCTAATAGGAGAGGAAAAATAATTATGATCTTAACTTTATTGTCAAAGTCCTAATACTAGGGCTCTAGTAAAGTTTTCTGGAATGTTAAGATATATAATTATACACATGTAAGAAGCTTATGCCAATGCTAAATCAGTGTCAACGTTACTTTTACAATGCCAGAGGGTTTCTGTTGCAATTTCTTTTGCTGGACTCAAAAGTCTGTGCAATCCTTTGACACCTTTATTGACTTGGACAGCTCTGAGAATATTGAGGTTGAACTATTACTGTTGCAGAACCAGATAGTTTTAGCTGATCTTTCATTTTTTAAGCTCAACATAAAATTGTTCACTGGAGGAACTGTCAATAGAATGTTCAACAAGGCAATGCTTCAAACTTTATCTTTCTTTCAAATTACTCAATGATATTTCTCTTGTAAGTCACATGGGAGTTTCTGCTTACCTACTTCGACATTCACATATTTTACCTCACTTTTTAGAAAATTAAAACAGTTATAACTGAATCAAAATGGGGCTGGGCCAACAGTCATAAGTTTCAGGAAAGAAAAAAAATCCCTGCTGTCAGAAATTATGTAAATGTCACGAGCATTCCACAAAACCTTTCTGTGCTTCCCAGAGAAACAAGATCGCCTTTTTGGTGGTGATTGTCCAGCAGAACGCTGTGTATTGGTTATCAGTGCCAGAGAAGGGCTTCAACTACATGCAGGGTAGCAAAGATCATTACTGTGCCAACCATCATAAGTAGAAATTCAAACATGTCTGCCCACTGCATCTTGGTATCAGAGTCGCCAAAGAAAACACTTTATTCACAGAAAAGGCAGAGCAGCCTCATGAGAAGACATGACTCCTGCAGCCAGGCAGCACAATTGGCTTAGGTGTATCCCTCTCCTGCCCACAACAGAAGGATCCCGACCCTCTCGCACAGATTCTGAAATACTAAAAGCTGGGAAGTGTGCACGCCTGAGGGGCATTACCATACACATTTAAGCCAAACCAAAAAACATTCACTGAGCCAGAAATAAAGATATCCCCCACACACGGTGGTAAACCAGCACAGGCTGCATGGGCTCTTTATCTCTTGGCAAGAAAGTATTTCGGGCCCAAAGCCCATTTGAATGTGGCCAAGCATGGATCAAAATACTTCTCTCACGTGAGTGCCTTTCCAATAGTGATGAATATCAGCACCTTGGAAAAATTTACTAATTGTTTTTTTCTTATATTTATTACATTAGTTGACAAGATGATCCATGCATTCAAAATCTAGCTAAACTGTCCTAAAACCCCAAGTTTCTTGGCTTATATTAATTGATATAGTTGCTTCTTCCAAATGTTTGATTTCTCCTGAAATGTTGATCACTTGAAACGCTCTCTAAGTTAAAAGTGATTGACATCACTAAGATTATCAATGTTACTGCCCCCATATTGAACTGAACTTAATGTGGAAGAGTGACATCCCTCACCTCATTCTATTTGGATCAGCAACATACTTATATGCCATTTACTTTAGATTAGCTCTCTTCTTTCCTCCATTAATTTGGCTGTACCAGATGGTATTATGTAAGTGTGACTATTTGCTATTGGCACATTCTGTACTCCCTTCTGATGGCCAGATGTATCTTTTGGGTTTCAGTTCTCATAGGTCTCCATGTTGTTATTCTTTTCTTCCTGTATACTGAGCAGATTAAGAGGTCAAAACCACAGAACTAGCAAGAGAGTTGTCCCTATTATGTTATGGGGGAAAGAGAGATCTTCATTGAAAAACACACTTTATAAATATTCATATAGTTGATTTTTGTTTGTTGACATATGCCTAGATAAGTCTTCAGTACTTTATTATCATCTCCCCTATAGCATGGAAGTTGCACACTAACCTAAAACAAAAAAATCCTTGTCCAGGGAAAGATGTAAAATATAAAAAAAGAGAAAAACTACATGTACCCCCAATTAAAAAATTTCAAGTAGGATTTCCAAAATATGGACAAAATATTGAAAACATCTTATGTTTTGATATCACTTAGTTGTATGCTCATGTTGTTTTATGACTACATTTTAAAAAGGCAAAAAGATGTATATTGTACAGAAAAATTGGCTTTTTCTCTTCAATAATTACTTTTTTTTAAGAGGAAGTGGACCATTGTAAGTAAAAGGAATTTATCAGACATAAAGAACAGGGTCAACAGGTGACCCCGAATTGGAATGTGTCTGATACAACTTATTCCAAGTTTTTTGTGCATTTTATGTAAATTAGAGCAAAAAAAAAATGTACTGACAGAAAAGAATGTGAAATCAAGAGATGATTTATATAAGATGAAATAACAAATGGTTCACATGTTCCTGTAAATTATTGCATAGAAAGGAAAAATTGGAAAATTCTAATGAGAGAGGGAAAATTGCTCAAAGGGTGTTCTTAAACAGGCTAGAAGGATCTGATGCATACGTGGAGGGCATGGTCTTAGACTGGGGAATGAAGAGATCATTCTGAAGGAACAGGAGGGAAGATGAAGTTATGAGCTCCATGGAAGGAAATGGATGTGGTGGTGGAAATGCAAAGAATTTCTCTTCTGATTTGCTTTTTTATTGAAAGAGAAAATTATAATCCTCTGTATACATGGATGGGGAGGAAAATATTGGATATTAGAAGAGAGAAAAGGCAGTTATGTGGAAGAATGGCAGAATGAATAGATAAGGCAATGTTATCGGACTTTTGAACAACACCCAAGGCCTGACATGAGGTTAACAATCATGAATCTCAAATGATTAGATAGTGTTCAGTGGATGGCCACACTCAAAAAACAGGTGATGGGCTACAATTTAGATATAAGGACCACACAAAACTCAAGATCATGCTCAGAAAGATGGCCTTGCCTTGACTCAAAGGAGTGGCAAATCAATGCCGATGTATATGATTTAATTAAAATATTTAAATATAGCTGCATTTTCAGTACTTACTGTTTTAATTAGTCAGTTAATGATTATATATTATTAAGAATTTCCTTGAAGAAATTTACCACTTCAGGAAAGTCCAAAACATACAAGTTTAAAATGTAAAATCAGGTGTAGCTAAGAAGGATTTTTAAATGGTTAATCAGAGATATATGTGAATGCCCAAGACAGGCTTCATCTACTTAACAATTTTGTCCTGATATAACCCGCTTGATACAGAGTTGTTACCAAAGATTTACGGTTATAGCATCTGAGAAATTATTATAGTGAGTAACAGCTTAAGATATTTAGACTATCCATTAGTAAGCGAAAATTATATGTAGATACTCCTTGAGTACAATGGGTTACATCTCAATAAATCTGTCGTAAGTTAAAAAAATCATAAAATTTAGTTTAATATTTAATACACCTAACATACCAAACATCATAGCTTAGCCTACTCTACCGTAAACATGCTCAGTACACTTATATTAGTCTACCATTGTGTAAAATCATCTGGCAATGTGGTATACTCTTGGGTACTGGCTGTTCGTGCTCGTAACTGCATGACTGGGAGCTGTGGCTCACTACTGCTGTCCAGCAACCTGAGACTATTGTTCAGCATACTGCTAGTTCAGGAAAGGCTCAGAACTGGGGAGGAATAGCATTAGGAGAAATACCTAATGTAGATGACGGGGTGATGGATACAGCAAACCACCACCATGGCACGTGTAGACCTATGTCACAAACCTGCATGATCTACACATGTACCCCAGAACTTAAAGTATAATAATGAAAAAAAAGAAATATGGTTTCTAATAAATATCTTCAAATTTTCAAATTTTTGCCAAAAAAATTAGAAGTTAAACCACTGTAAATTGGGGATTGTTTGTATACTTGTGGTATAGATAAAACCAATAACTATCATTTTAATTAAGCAGACACATAATAGCATCTACTTTTACATTTTTAAGGGACTCTTCCAAGGCTCTTTGGGGCAGTATAATAGAATACAGATGTCTTCTTTCAAAACTGTGACTTTACAAAACGTAATTTTAACCCATCTGCAAATGAAATGGCTAGCCACAAGGTCAACTAGTGGAAAAAAGGATAAATTGGTTTAGTGAACTTAAATGCATTTTTAAGTATATTAAAACCTGTCAAGGTGTCTATAGATGGAGTATGGATAGGTATAGGCCCCAATTATGATTCTTATATTAAAAAACCATGAGAACCAAAACAGAAAGACAGTTGAAAAACTTTCCTATATACATTAAAATTACTATAAAAATACCATAATTTTGAAAGAATATATCATTTCAGGAAAAAAGTCAGAATAAAGGGAGCATTTATTCCAATCCCTTAGAAGCCCTCAAACATTCAATGATACTATCTCCTACTAGGAGGATAAAGATATAAAACAAAGAAATAATGCCTGGCCTATATAATTTACAGTCAAATGTTAACAAACATACAATGGTGAGAAAAAATTTTCAGATAAAATATGAGTATAATATAATGCCATATGGCAAATGTACTTTACTGCACAGATGGCTCATAGAAACTTAATGAAGATGATTTGGAGATTTGCTATATACACATAAGTTACAGTCTTTAAAATTAGAGAGTACAAGGGAGGAAGTTTAACAGTCAAATGAATAAAATAGGTATAGAAAAAATGTGCTATGATAAAGAAATGAGGGTAGATGTCAATCAGGAAAAGAACAATTAAAATGATTAGAAATCTTTTATTACAATAATTTGAAAACATCATTTTGTTCTTAAATAATGGCAATCCATATTACTGTGACTTAAGGTTGAGAATATTGAGGATATAATAGACAAAAGCAAATAAAAATGAAAGTAATCAATTCAGATTATTAAATACATTGCTACCCATGAGATGATCACTAAGAATGGCTTAAGGGTGACACAGATTTATTTTAATGACATTGGCTATATTGCCACAGATATGTGGTAGAAGTTTTATTGTCTTAAAGACGTTTGTCTTTTAATAATTAACTGCCTTGAGAAATGAAGAAATGTGTTCTATTTAAGATGATAAAGCAATACAAAAAGTCCCTAATGAAGATCACAGATAATTTCCTAGTGATTAATGAGGCAGTTGGACCAGAGGTATCCTATTTCAGGTCCTCTTACAAAAAGTATCTTTACAGTTTTTTAATTTATTAAAAATGATATGGTACATATCATTTGCTTCATTGATGTCATCAATTTCAAATCATATATATTCAGCCATTTGTATTTTAATAGTTATATGGCTAATAAATGATTCTAAAATACAGGTTTTGTTTTTTGTGTACAAATCAAAATTTATTTCAAACTTATTTTGTAGTTAGTGTATGTAAAATCGTATATATAAAGAATTTAACTTGGTAGAAAAGGCCAATATATAAGGTTAACATTTTATTAGCTTAAAACTGATAAATTTTATGTAAATATATACTCATAAGAAAAGAGAAGAGTGAGTAAGTACATTAAAGGGAAAGCAAGAGTCACTTTCCTGCTATACTCCACTCACCCACCTAACCATTTCCATAATCCATTTTCCATAGGTAACAACTGTTAACTATATCTTATGTATACTTCGAGTTTTTTTTATTCACAGGAAAGTATAGTGTGTGTATGTGCATGCATGTGTATTGGGATATATACATATATACACACTTACTTTGAATAAAGATATAAAATTTTCAATTGCTGTATTTTACACTACTGTTATAATTGGTTTAACCATTTTTATAAATGGGGATTTTTTAATATAGTCATTTTTATAGGCTGGCCCAGTTTTGTACTGTTATAAGTAATGCTGTAATAGGCCAGGTGCTGTGGCTCACACCTGTAATCCCAGCACTTTGGGAGGCCAAGGTGGGCGGATCAGCTGAGGTTGGGAGTTTGAGACCAGCCTGACCAAATGGAGAAACCCCGTCTCTACTAAAAATACTAAATTAGCTGGGCATGGTGGTGCATGCATCCTGGCTACTCAGGAGGCTGAGACAGACGAATTGCTTGCACCTGGGAGGTGGAGGTTGCGGTGAGCCAAGATTGTGCCATTGCAGTCCAGCCTGGGGCAACAAGAGCAAAACAAACAAAAAAATCTGTAATAAACATCTTGGCATCTTTTGATTCTTGTGTGGTAACGTGCTTTAGATGGAATTTTTCAAATATTATGTACTTATATACAATGCTAAACTGGCTTCTAAGATGACTGTACCAATTTACATTCCAGTCATTTTTCCATATTCTCTCTTGTCCACTCTCCAGTCAGTTTTCCATGAAACACAGTGATCACTTTAAAATGTAAGCCTCTTACCACTCTGCATAAAATCTTCCAAGTTTTTCTGCTTTAGTAACCTGCTCAGGCTGCCATATCAGAACATCACAGACTGGGTGATTTAAACAACATAAATTTATTTTCTCACAATTCTGGGGCTGAAAGTCCAAGTACAAGGTGCTGGCAGGAATGGTTTCTGGTGAGCCCTCTCCCCTTGGCTTGTAGATGGCCTTTTCTCTGTGCACGGACTGAGAAAGGCTGAGAGGGAGTCGGGGACAGAGTGGGAGAGATGGAAAAAGGATAGTTCTTTCTCTTATAGAGAGACCAATTCTATAGACTTAGGACCCTACCCTTATGACCTCATTTAACTGTAATTACCACCTTAAAGGTCCTATCTCCAAATATAGTCACACTTAGAATTAGGAATCCAATAGATCAACTTTGTGGGGACAAAATTCAGTCTATAACAACTGCTGAAGTTCAAGTAAGATGCACACTTCTTACCATGTCAGATCTGTATGATTCAGACTGAATGAACTGGCTCTTATTACCTTCACTAACTTATGCCTTCTCTTCCTCCCCACACTTCTGAAACATTGGACTTAAGCTAGCAGAACTTCTGTATTCTCTACATACTAGGCTTTTTATTTAATAAGCCCTTCACAAATGCTGTTCCATTACTGGAACACCCACCTACTGGACCACCCCCACCTGCAACACACAGGCCTTTCTCTGTGGTTACCTTGAGTTCATGCTTCAAGCCTCACTTTAAAAGTAGTTCCTCAGGGTAAATTTGCCTAGCCATCCTAAGCAGGTACTTCTCTTCTAAGTTCATTGTCTTTGCTTTAAAATAATTCAGATATTTTTATTGTGTAATCATTCTATTTAATATTTCAGCATTCCATATGTACTAGTTTTTTATTTGTGCTATAACAGATTTCTACAAACTTGCAGGTAAACACAAATTTATTTTACACTTTGTCAGGTTGTGAGTCCAAAATGTGCCTTATGGGACTAAATTTAAGGCATCTACAGTGGAGGCTCCAGGAGAGAATGTTTCATCTTTTGCAGCTTCAAGAGGTCACTGCATTCATTGGCTTGTGGCTTCTTTCGTCTTCAAAGCTCATCTCTCCAACTTCTGACTCCCTCTTACAAAGGACCCTTATGATTACATTGGGCCCACCCAGATACTCTAACATAATACCCCCATCTCTAGATCATTAACTTATTCACATTTGCAAAGTCTCTTTTGTCATGGAAAGTAGAATATTCACAGGTTCCAGGGATTGGTACATGGATATTTTAGGGGGCCCATTATTCAGCTTATAACACCACTCTAGACTTAAAGTTTCCTAATACATTCTGTTAACAGCTGTATTTCTTGTACTATTTTGTTGAATACCTGATTAACTAAGTTAATGCTTGGCAATGCTGGATCACATTATTAATTAGTTTTTGCCAATGTGAATAATGAAAAAAGAGGTATCTAAATAATTTTTTATTGCATTTGCATCATTATTGAGAAAAACATACTTTTACTCTTTACTGGAAGAGACTGTAATCTGTATTTCTTCAAGCTGCTTATTCATAGTCTTTGCTTTAATAACCTTGGACTCTTTGCCATTTTTAATTATGTTAACAGCTTTTGTATATTAAGAAACGTGTCCTTGTTCAAAATGGGACAAATATTTTTTGCTAGCTTATTCTTTGTCTTTTTACTTCTTTAAAGTTATTTTTTTGGCCAGAAACATTGTGTACTTACAACAAAATTCCTATCTTCTGAAAGTTATGACCTTATATTTGTATGTTAAGGTTACTGTAAATCCCTCACCTTTTTTTCATCATTTTAACTTTTTATTTAGTTAGTTAGATTATTATCTGTTTTCTATTTTTTTTTGAGATAGAGTCTCGCTCTGTCCCAGGCTGGAGTGCAGTGGGACAATCTTCACTGACTGCAACCTCCACCTCTCGAGTTCAAGCAATTCTTCTACCTCAGCCTCCCAAGTAGCTTGGATTACAGGCACATACCACCGTGCCCAGCTAATTTTTTTGTATTTTTAGTAGAAACAGGGTTTTGCCATGTTGGCCAGGCTGGTCTCGATCTCCTGACCTCAGGTGATCCACCTGCCTCGGCCTCCCAAAGTGCTGGGATTACAGGCATGAGCCACCGTGCCTGGCCCATTTTTACTTTTGTTTGCTGAATCAGGAGGACTTTTTTTTTAAAGAATGAGACCAAACTGTAAATACAATTTTTCCAAAGTAATAGTCAGTAGTCCCAACACTATTTTTTAAATCTATTTTTCCCTTTAGTTTTAAATTTTATCTTTTTATTGCAGTAATACCACATAAATACCTAAATATTGTAGAGATTTCTATTATGTCTCACTGATCTATCTCTGAGTTAAGATTACACATTTAATGTCTATAAATTTATAATTTGTTTCAGTCAATGTTTGGAAGAGTCACTTCCCTAAATTCATCATTTCCAGATATTCCTTGGTCATCAAACAAGAAAATCCAGCACCCTGTTAGTCTATTGACATTCAATTTATAGATTTGTTTTAGGATAATTTAAATATTTAGAGTATTCCTATTCAAGAACAAGATACATGTTTTCATTTATTACATTATTTAATATTATTAACATGCTAAGGTTTATTTCATAAAGACCTACCCTTTACATTTTACTAGTGATTTTATGTTTTAATGTTATTTTTGAGTCTATAAATGGAAGCTTATTTTCTGTTTTATATGGTTATTACTGTCTGTTTTAGAGAT
Organism: Cacajao melanocephalus; assembly: GCA_963573385.1. Lineage (NCBI taxonomy): Eukaryota > Metazoa > Chordata > Mammalia > Primates > Pitheciidae > Cacajao > Cacajao melanocephalus. The sequence goes on from CAUYLG010072201.1 coordinate 15,805, forward strand.
TTGTGAATTAGATTTTCTGGAACAAAAATTATGTAAGAAATAAGAAAATGTAATTTCTGTTATGTGTAAATACTGTCTCATTCTTGTTCATTTATTACCAGTGCATCTACTACTACTACTACTACTTTCATAATGGCCTAAAATTATTAGTAATGTATTACTCCTTCTTGACTTTAATGGAAACCTTTCAGAGCTTGAATCATTATTCAAAGTCATGGAATTTTTGAGACAAACACATATACATAGATATATCAAGAAATATTAATCTATTCCTATGTTAGGAATAATTTATTATCAAAAAATTAGTATGTTGCAAATGTCCTCAGGATAGATTTCATTGTATTTCTTCCTTGACATGCATATACAGGTTTTTGAAAACACAATTATCTGATTTTGGTTTCAGTCTAATGCTAGTTTCTTAAAAAGAATTAAAGGTCTCTTCTTAATTTCTTCTCAGAAGTGAGCCTACCACAATCCAAGTAGGGTGAAGAGTATAAAACTTCTTCAGTATCTTACATGCTATTTTGCCAACTGATACATTCTTTTTCATACCAATTCAATTATGTACTCTGTTTTCAACTAGAAAATCATCCACTTTAATGAAGTTTTGCAACGTATTATTACAGGATAATTCAAAGTTTTCTGCTATAATATATGACTTTCCTAAGTATCTGTAGTCATTTCAAAAATTAGAGTTCATGGTGCTGGCCATCCCTTTTGTTGATTAGACTGCTTACAGACTTACATACTCATCGTATACCAGTTTGGGGGTCCTCTAACCCTAATAAAGAAACTTTGGGATTTCTTTTAAATTTTTAGTTTTTTATTAATTTATACTTTCTTCCAGTTTTTCTTTTCTAATATTTGCAAATTAAATTAATATCTATTCTTGATATTAATGTCTATGATTTTTACTCAGTACATATCTTTAGCTAAATCTCCTAGATTTTAGGACATAAATATTTCACCACATTTGAGATTTTGTTTGCTTGTAAATACATACATTTATTAAGTTGTAGATGAGAAATGTTCTATACATAGTCATATATAAATATAGCCATATATTCTCTCTATATAGTAATTTAGTATCTTGATATATTTTTTCCCTTAAGGACCACGTAGAACAATTGTTATCTAACCATTTTTTTTACACTCTCAAAATGTATTCAGAGTCTTGAAGAACTTTGGTTTATATGGGTTATCTGTATAAGTATTTACTCAAAATTAAGATAAAAAGTATTTTCAAAGATATATTTAACAACTAATTGGAAAAGGCCTGTTACATGTTAGTGTAAATAACATTTTTGTGAAAATCCATATTTTTCAAAACAGTGATACTGTTTACATTCTTGTGAATATATTTAATGTCTAGCTTAATAGAATATGAGTCAACTCTCATATCTGCTTCCTCAATCTCTTGCAATACCACAAATTATATATTCTCTAGAAAACTTTCATAGAAAATGAAAGATTAAAGGGTAAATTATACTTTCGTGTAATGGGTTTTCACCTTGTGAACTAAGTAAAAGTTTGTAAAGACCCCTCAGAAATGCAGATCAGACTTTTAAAACGCTTTTTGTGATAGATATTTTAAATTATTTCCTGACACTTTGTTGCTTGAGGAGAGGGCTGTGGCCACAATATTTTTCTTTCTCTACTTATTTTATCTAATTAAATGTTAGTAAGATTCTTTCCATATCCTTGAATTTTAGTAACTTCACCAAGATATGCTTTGCTGTTTTTTGTTCTTTATCAGTTCATTATTGATGAAGCTCTGCCCTTCTAGGTTACAACTGAAAATTTTATTTCATTCAAAGCAACTATTTTATCTTTAAATATTATTCGTGTCTCATTTTTACTTTTATATTTAGTGATGTGATTATGTATATATTGGTCCTTCTTCATCTTATTAATCTAGTTTCTCTTGATTTATAAAATTTATGTGACACTTTTCCCTCAAATCTGTCCTCATAATTGATTTTATAGGCAATCAACTTCTTTGCTTCTGATGTGTATTTCATTTCAGTAATGATCTTGCAATCTATAATTTCTGTGAGCATTGCTGTATTCAATTATTTTGGGTCATTCATTTATCTTTTATCTGAATATATTTTTAATTAGATATCTTCTTTACTCTAATTTTAATGATTTGGTATTTTTTTTTCCTGAGATTTCTTTTTTATGGAGCAATTTCCCTATATTTTTCCCCAGGGGCCTTTGACTTATTTCCTCTTTTTTGTTACACATGGGAATAGATATATTAAATTCTTTATGATTATTACTCACATACAAATGGGAGTTTTATTCATCCTCATTTTTAAGACATAAGCTGTGTCAGCTTAAATTTAAAAATGCAGTTTAGAAAATATTCCCCTCTGATCATATCCACCCTAGGGAGGATTTACTACTCAGTTTTTAATGTTCACATTTTCTAATGATTCATTTTCTATGTCAGAGGTCATTTTACCTGTGGTAGGCTTATAAGGAATTCCCAAAATGTATCTCTACCCTGATCCCTAAAACTAGTGAGTGTTTCAGAAAAAAGACTTTGCAGATGAAATAAAGGATGTTTAGATTAGGACACCTTTCTTGATTATGAAGGCACTTAGGTAGGTATGAAGTGCCTTCATATGTCCTGATAAAGGGAATACCAAGGGAGATTTTACATACACACACGAAGGCTGTATGGCAATCAAAGCAGAGATGTGTTGTGCAGCTACTTGCCAAGGAATGCTGGCAGCACCTGAAGCTGAAAAAGGAAAGGAGTAGATTTTCTCCTAAAACCTCTAGAGGGAGTACGATTTTGTCAATACTTGGATTTCAGGGTTCTGGACTTCAGAACTGTGAGAAAACTTTTGTCGTCTTAAGTTACACATTTTGTGACAACTTACTGCACCATCCACAAGAAACTAACACAATTCTCTACCTAGAAATTACTTTGTTTGGTGATTTAATGCTCAGATTTCTCTGATCAGCTGACTTGTAAGGCTGATGACAACTGTCTTTCTCTTCTACCCCTCTTACCTTTAGCTTTCTTCTTATGGATAATAGATAAAACACTTAGTGTATGTGTAGAAGTCCCATTTCTTGACTTTGGCTACGGTGATTTTACCTGCTTCACCTATAATTATTCTTCTATGTGGCTCTTAAAAAATAAGTTTCTTTAGAATGTTCATAACTCAATTACTTTTATGAAAACTTCTGGTTTACTAGAGATCAAGGTAAACTTTTATTTTTTTTATTATACTTTAAGTTCTGGGGTACATGTGCAGATCTTGCAGGAAACTACAGTTTTTTATACTGATAAAATTGAGTAAATTATCTGCATATTGTTTTCACCAAAAAAAGGTCTCACAATATGCTGTTTGTCTTGAAGGCAAAAATTATGAATATAGATACTTGAAATCTATAATTACTGCAATTATTAAAGCAGCATTCCCTAATGTCTCCTATCTACACTGCCATTGAAAAAAACTAGCTATCTACAACATGGGTTGGAAAACTGCAGCTGGTGGGCCAAATTTGGACCACTGCCTGTTTTGGCAAATAATGTTTGATTGGAACACAACAACACTCAGTTATTTACATGCTGTCTATGGCTGCTTTTCTTCAACAGCAGAAGTAAGTAACTGTGAAAGAGACCCTCTACCCTATGAAGTTTGTAGTATTCATTATCTGATCCTTTACAAAATAAGTTTGCTGACCCCTGATCTACAAACAGAAAACAAAAGGAAATGTGATAGAAACTGTACAAAGATTCTTTTCTTGGTCCTTTGAGCTCTAAAATTTTTGTCCAGGTTTGCAGGGAGTTTATTAATTTTTAATGGAATATTACAGTTTCTAAACATCTTGGATGGAAACACATTTATATTGATAACTGTATTTGAATGAAATTTTGAGAAAAAATGAATGTAGCTGAAATGTGCAAATATATCTTGGATCTAAATGAATAGATAAATTCTGAAATACCGTCACAAAATATTTCTCTCTACAAAAAATATAAATACCTCAAATACAAGCATGTATCTGAGAATTTCTTTATATGACTTCGTCTTTTTAACAAAAAAAAAAATCCTATTTCAGTTGGATTACTTTCCTAAAATAAATGATAGAATTGTTTATAAAAATATCAATGGGATGACAAAATTAATTTGCTGTTTTAGGAAGCAGAACATTAATTTTTTACTCTTAATAAATTTGTAATTTATTTTTCTGCATGCAAAAAAACAGAAGAGCAAAATCCACATATACTTCATTACTAGAGAGCCATGCCTCACATCACAGTTTACAAGAGCAAAACAAAACACCTAAACAATCCCAAAACATAGGTATCAGATTTATGTTTCCAGCGTTGAAATAGAAGGCAACCTCAGGTTGCGTGGATGGATTTCTATGTCAATCTCGTATCAAAACTCAGAAATGCTTAGGTTGCTAATATATATTTGGGTATATTTAGCATAGCTGAAGATGTTATCACAAATTACAATTAGAGAAAAACATAATTGAGTGTTTAAAATATGTTTAATGTCTGATAAATGAAAACCATTTACCTATGTGTTAGTAAGGATACATCATTCTTTGATAATTTGCAAAAGTCCAACTCAAACTGCTTTAGCAATAACAATAAAAGGAATTTACTGACATATACTAACTATAAAATACTAGAATTTAGATGATGTTATCAGAATTTGGATTTCCTCCAAACCTGTCTCTTCTTTTCTCTGTGTTAGTTTCAATTATGCCCCAGTTAGGGTCCTTGGTCACTGTGGCCTCCTAGCTCCACAATATAAGAAAGTTTATCTTCCCTGGTACTTCCAAAAAAAGTTGCCAGATAACTAAAATTCTATCAAATTCCTAAATTAAAACAATTAAAATGCTCAGTATGGTTAAAGCCCAATAAATTGTATTGTTCATAAAGTGTAAAATAATAAAACTATGTAAGAGAGCAATTTGTTGATATTTAGAGGCAGGCATTATACTATGAGAGACATGAATAAACATTTTGAAGTCAAATAGTATCTCTAAGAATCTGTGGCCAAAATACCTAATTTCTGGAACTTAATGTAAGGACATAATGAGAAGAGGAACATTTTATTTATCAAGAAGATAAACCCTTATTTATAATTTCAAAACCTGGAAACCAGTAAAATATTCAGCAGTATTAACACTTAAAACTGGGTGCACTGGTGTGTGCCTGTAGTCCCAGCTACACAGGAGGCAGGAGGATTGCTTGAGGCCAGACTGGGCAACGTAGCAAGACATTGCCTCTATTGAACAATAAATACCACTTAAAGTTGTGGCATATGCTTTGAAAATTAGTATGTCATTAAATAATTTAGCAAATTCTTATTTTACCATCACACATATATCATTATTTTTTTACCAAGTTCTTTGGTGTTATATCTTTCATTATTCCCCCTCCTTGCTTATAATTTTTTTATTGAATTCATCAGATGGTTTTTTGGAGATTGTTTTGTATTTGATAGTAGAATATGTTGAAAGACTTTTCCCTTTGAGTTTATGAAGTGCTTTTCCAACATCTTTCCCCATGCCCCAGAGCACTTTTCACCGGTGAGCTCTGTGATATTTGTATTGCTTTTTCTCTTCACTGATCATCAGTTAAGAAAACAACTGTCTAGAAGCAGTGTTTGCCAGCAGAAGTAGCCCATAAATTTTTCTTGATCTCAATCTCACTTCATTTGTGTGGTGTTCATTTTGTAGAAAAAATACCAATTAAATTCCCTCATCCAAATCTTCAACTAGATTTCATCAGCTTTGTCCCTACTCAGGTGGCATTTTACTTCTGTCTTATGATTTTCTTCTGTTATAGACAGATACAGTATGCAACAAACTATAATTCCTAGCACACTCTGCTCTCAAAGTCTTCATGGGGCAGCACTTATCTAAAGAAAGTCATGTGTTGCTGGTGCCTACATTTCTTAGATTTTCCTAAACTACACACCAGTTCCTCTTACCAATTCAAACCTCCCACTAATTCTGTTCTTGTATTAATTTGAAGTCTCTGCCTGCAGCATTCCTTTCAGGGAAGGCTGAGGAAAAAAAGTGTAAAGAATATACCATCTCTTCACCAAATAGCTATTGAGAGCTAAGAAGAAATACTTTGTGTCCCTAAATCAGAATTTGCTTCTCAGCCTTGCACACTATTTCTAGGTAATCTCTGTGCATTAGTCTGCTTTTACTGTGAAATAAGCCACTCAATATTTCAGTGACTTAGAGCAGTATCATTCATTTTCCTTTCTCCTTGAACTGTTGGTCATCTGGAGAGACTTTACTTTAGGTATTCTCCATGTGTCTCCTCCCCTTTGTAGACATGCCATCCTTGGGTAGAGCAGTATGAGTGAAAAAAGGAGAAATTGTAAACGCTGTATGTGCTGTAGTTTGAATGTTCAACCCCTCAAACATTATGCTGAAATTTGATTCCTAGTATTGGAGGTGAGGCCTAACGGGAGGTGTTTGAGTCATGGGGGCAGATTCTTCATGAACAGCTTGGTGCTGCACTCACAACAATGAGTTCTCACTCTATTGTTTCCATGAGATTGGTTTTTTTTTTTTTTAGAAAAAGCTTGGCACCTCCCCTCTCACTCTTTTGCTTCCTCTTTCACCATGTAATCTCTGCCATGTGGGCTTTGCTTCACCTTTCACCATGAGTAGAAGCATCCTGAAGCCCTCACCAGAAGCAGATACTAGTCCCACACTTCTTATACAGCCAAATAAACTTCTTATTCTTTATCAATTACTCAGCTTTAGGAATTCCTTTAGAGCAACACAAATGAAGACAATGTGCTTCTTAAAATCTTGATTTGGAAGTACTACACTGTCCCATCTGTTCATATTCCTTTGGCCAAAACAAGTTACATTGCCAAGTTTGAATTAAATCGGGCAAGAAAACATATTTGTTCACTCTTGTAAGAACTACCTACTGCAAAGTCAAACGAGAGAGTGTTTCACTTAATTTTATTATAGAAAAGGAGTTAAGAATTGGTTTTAAAAATGGTAACATCTACACATTCATGAGGCAAACTCAAGGTTCATCTTGTGTTGAAATATAAGCAGATTTCAGTAATAAGTTCAATCTGCTTTATAATTCATATCAATTCCTTCTATACTCTCTCACTAAGTTATGTCAATCTGCGCTTTTTGTGCTGTAAGTTTTGATTTTCTTTGTGTCTTCAATAACACGTTACTGAAAAATTGAATGAGATTGTGTTGGATCTTGTTAAACAGTCATCAGCTTGAACCAATGACCTGTATGCTGCTTTGTTTTTTTAAACTAGAACTGATGTAGACCTCTGTATAAGAAGATAAAAATGATTTTCAAGTTATGTGTTAAAATCCATAACATATAACCCTACTGACAGTACAAATAGTATGAACTGAGATAAGCTTGAATCCTCTTTTAGCTTCAGTAGTCTTATCTGTAAAGAGAAAGAATTGCAGTTATTGTATTCAAACATTGTAGAATGGCATATTCCTCAATAGCGTAGTTCACAAAATACTTTTACATTCTCCAATTATTTTAATCACACAAAAAATATTTTCTTCTTTCCAGACTACAGCTTGAAAAAAATATATTTCATTGGTCACCTTAATTATTAAAATGTAGTTAAGTACATTTTAAAATTCTAATCTCTAATCTGATTTAGTATCGTCCTCTCTGACTAGGAAAAGGCAGAATGGAATTTTCTCAGATACGTCTTGAAAAAGGTATGTGTTTAACAGATGTTTGCATTTGTCAAAATTCAGCAAATTGACATTTATAATTTGAGCATTTTTCTATATGTAAATTTTACCTTGAAAGGGCTACAGTTTTGGATTAGGAGATTTGCTTTTGAAGGATGGCAGAATAGGCCACCCCAAAAAATGTCACTTTGACATAATTACTACAAAGTAAAGGCAACTTGAAAAACAGCAGATTTAAGGAGAGCATTCTAATTGTCCCTTTTCTTCCTGAAACAGAAGATAAAAATTCCTATGTGAAAGATGCCTTCCTTGTTCCAGGAGAAAGGAAACATTCTTCCGTCAGAACTTATAGCAGAGAAAATTCTATACAGACAGACCTTGTTAAAATAATTATCTTCATTTGGCTCCAGTATAATTTATTTACTTCCATAACTGCCTTTCCTTGTACAACATAACACAAAGCACATAGGTCTAGCAACTTCTTTGGGTCCTCATTTTCCTATGAAGGCTCCAGTGTCTCATAAGGAGATTAAATTTGTACGATTTTCTCCTGTAATCAGTCAAATGTCAGTTTACTTCTCCAGGCCAGCCAGGACCCTAAGAGGGTGAATGTGATTTTGAAAACTGGAGGGAGCCAAAGCGGCATGATTTATCAATTTTCAAACTACATTTGTATTTTATTCAGCAAATAAATATACTAAAGTTAAGGAGAGACAGGGAGAACATATTTGAATACTCCCTAGCTTTGTCCACTGAAGGGGCATATCAGTAATGATAAGCATACTCAGAATCCAAATCTGGGTTTCTAAAGGACATTCCCCACTAAGGAGATAAAAGGACTCTTGGAAAAAAGACTGATTATAAGTATAGGGAAAGCAGCCAAAGAATGTTAAGAACACTTAAAAAGTACAGGCATGTCAGCTTGAGTTACTCAAATTACCAAAGATCTTTTGAATATCAAAACAGTACCAATAAAGAGTTAAAACTCATTGAATGAAACAAGGACCCCAAAGCCATGCAGATATAAATAAGTAAGAGTTTTTCCTTGCATTAGAATGCCTAATAATAACCATAGAAGAAGTGGAGTTATCAATGAACGTTGAAGTGACTGAAGGCAAAAATGGGATATGGAATACCATATTTACAGAGTTTCAAAGTATCTCCCCAAGCATTATTTAGTAGTAATTTCACAGGAGAAAAACTTTGTAGGTAACATTTAACCACCTGATCAAATGAATATCACCAGTATTATGACAAATTATCATGTGCTGCTTCTATGATGCCTTCCACAGGACACATTAACCCTTCTGTGATATTCCTGCCAAAAAAAATGTAATAGTTGAAAGTAATTATGAGTAAACATCAAACAAATCCATACTAAGGGGTATTCCACAATATATCTAATTGAAATTTAAAGTAAGCATAGATATATATATTTAAAGAATTCTGACAAACTATCCCAGACTAAAGGAATACAACAAATAAATGCAGTGTGTGATCTTATATTAGATCCTCTATTGGGAAAATGAAAATAAAATTAAGGGCATTATTAAGACAACCAATGAAACTGTAATATGGACAGTGAAAGATAAAATAATATTGTACCAATGTTAATTGCCTGATTTTGGTAACTATACAGTTGCGTAAGGGAATATTTTTGTTCTGAATGTTACTGAAACACCAGGGATTTGGTCTTGGTCCTGTTGCCCCTCATACAGAAAGCCAGTCACTGAGATGACAAGTATTGCCAGGGAAGGCGGCTTTAATCAGGTGCTGTAGCCAAAGAGATGGGAGCTCAGTCTTAAATCCAACTCCCCGACAGACTAAAACTAGGGTTTTATATAGCAGGGAAGAAATGTAATAATGTAAGAAAACAGGAACTTAGGAGGGGCAAGGAAGCATTCATGATGAATGATGGGTAAAGCATCTCATTGTCATGATGTGGTGAACTGGTGAGTTTCAATTCTTTCATACTTTTTTGAGAGGCCTGAAAGTCCTTTCCTGAGGAACTTATAGAAAACAAATGTAACTTTTTTTTTTTTTTTTGAAAGAAAGGAAAAGAGAGGAAAGAAAGTGAGAGTGAAAGAAAGAAAAAAAAAGAATGTACGAGAGAAAGAAAGAGGAAGAAAAAGAGGGAGAGAGAACAGGATTCTTGTTCTACTGCCCA
>CAUYLG010072203.1:0-10881 GCA_963573385.1 Cacajao melanocephalus
TCCAGAGGCAGGGACTGGCGTCTGCAGGGGGGCAGCTGCGGGAAGAGCGCTGAGCTTGTGGGGTCGGCGCTGACTCTGGGTGGTGTCGTGAGTGAGTTGCTGGACGTCCCGTTGGGGTGGAGCATTGACTGGTGTTGAGCACGTTTTACGTCAGAAGACAGACGTGGCTGAGCCTGAGCTGGAGGGAGATGCCGGGTGTCCGTGGGAAACCCGGCCGGGTTCTGCACATGCGCTGTCCCACTGGGCGCTGTCCTGTTCCTCCCTCTCCCCCCTGCAGGAGACCTGGCGGGAACTGGAAACTTAGAGGAAAGGAGTTCTGAGAATCATCCCTTCCCTCCACCTTGCTGCCAGCCCTCACCCACTAACCCACTCCTGAGCACGCCCACTGGGCATTTGCACGGCCACACTCTTCCCAGGACAAGGTTCTACCCTGAGGAATTGTGCCCATGGCAGCTTTGCTCCTAGAGTGTTCTGCCAATAACACACACAGTGCCCAGAAGACTCCTGGCTCATGTCAATCCCAAGCACTGGATCTGTAGCAGGAACCTGTTTTCTTCAGCAACCCAGGCTTCTGGACCACCTGATCCTAATCTCCTCTGCTTTCGTGGACACGGTAATCAGTCAGATTGTAGCCCTGCCTGGGCCTGCACTTGCAGCACAAACCAGTCCTTCAGTCAGTCCTGCCCTGCCCCCACCCATGGCTCTTGATCGCTCGTTTCTCTCTTCTGCTTTTTTCTTCCTCACAGATCCTCTTTCCTCTGCTCACAGCACAGTTCATCCCTCGGGTGCCTACAAGAATTCAGATGGATGTTGTAGGAGCAAACACAAATTAGAAAGAAGAAGCTTAATGGTCTCTCTTTAGAATTAGGGAAGAATTTTTGCTCTTCCTTTTCTTAAAACAGTTAGTTTGAAAACTTTTTTTTTTATTTGAGACGAAGTCTTGCTCTGTCGCCCAGGTTGGAGTGCAGTGGTATGATCTTGGCTCACTGCAACCTCCCCGTCCCAGGTTGAAGCAGTTCTCCTGCCTCAGCCTCCCAAGTAGCTGGGATTTCAGGCATGTGCCACCACATTTGGCTAATTTCTGTATTTTTAGTAGAGATGGAGTTTCACCATGTGTCAAATTCCTGACCTCAAGCGATCCGTCTGGCTCGGCCTCCCAAAGTGTTGAGATTACAGGCATGAACCAGTTGCCTGTCTTGAAAACTATTATATTTATATATTTTTTCTGCTTTAAAATATACATGTCATTTTTATCAGTTAAATAGGTCATTTGTCTTTTTTGAATCAAACTTCTAGGACCTGGAAACTATTGCTTCTATTGCTCTGAAACGTAAATAGTAAGAAGATACACCCTATCTCACAATTTCTTTAGGAGATTAGGAGGTGCCTTCAGCAGGTACTTAGCTCCACATTGCAAATCTACCTCCTGTCATGAAAATGTTATTTTTTTCTTCTTCTTCTTTTTTTTTTTTTTTTTTTTGAGACAGAGTCCCGCTCTGTCCCTTAGGCTGGAGTGCAGTGGCTGTGATCTCAGCTCACTGCAACCTCCACCTCCCAGGTTCATGCGATTCTCCTGCCTCAGCCTCCCGAGTAGCTGGGACTACAGGCACGTGCCACCACGCCCTGCTAATTTTTTGTATTTTTAGTAGAGACAGGGTTTCACTGTGTTAGCCAGGATGGTCTTGATCTCCTGACCTTATAATCTGTCCGCCTCGACCTTCCAGAGTGCTGGGATTACAGGCATGAGCCATCGTGCCCAGCCCTTCTTTTTTTTTTTCTTTTGGGATGGAGCCTCGCTCTGTCACCCATGCTGGAGTGCAGTGGCGCAATCTTGGCTCACTGTAACCTCCACCTCCTGGGTTCAAGTGATTCTCCTGCCTCAGCCTCCTGAGTAGCTGGGACTACAGGTGTATGCCACCACATCCAGCTAATTTTTTGTATTTTTATTAGAGATGGGGTTTCACCGTATTGACCCGGCTGGTCTTGAACTCCTAACCCTGTGATCCATCTGCCTCAGCCTCCCAAAATGCTGGGATTACAGGTGTGAGCCACTGTGTCTGGCCCGGAAGTTTATTTTTTCTATGAATATTACCAATTAGAAAACCCAGGTGACCTCCCAAATTACTAGGTGAAATTATAATAAACTGTATATGACAAATGGTGCTCTCATGTCTTCTACTTGAGAATTAATTATGATGAGTTTCTGTATTTGCAATCTCTTAGTAGGTTGCCTGTGATTCACATCATGTTTTGGTTTAATTATGTTACAAAACATTTTCTTGCTTTTCTGTTGTTGTGGACAGTTTTTTAGGATTGGAGATGATTTTGCTTTTAGTTATATTTTCCACACAGTGTCCAGTATTATCAGATGTTATACACAAAGTGCCTACTAGGCTTCACTTTAGAGAAAAACCTTTCTCAGGATTCCACTCACCACCCACAATTTTGTGGCAAAGTGCACAAAGTGCAGCAAAGTACTCCCCAAATCTGGAAATAGAATGGTCTCTCTATTTGAGAGCTACAGTCCCTTCTATAGCAGTTATACTAGCTTTCTACAAAATAACTTTTTAGGACTGCAATTAGTTATTTCTCCTCCTTCAGCGTGTCTGGCATCTTCAAATCTGACACTGATTCAATGATCATGGGGCCCATAAACCCAACCAGGATCACACGTGCGCATTGATTAAACCTGAGAACTTCAACTCCCTCCTCCCTTTGCCCGAATGCCCACAGATGTGCACAGCTCACCACCTCTCCAAGTCTTAAATGTGCAGTTCCAAATTCTGAATGTCCTGGGATTTGAGAGAAGAACAGAACTTTCATCTGAGACATACAAGTTAGTTTAATTATCAGACCCAGTGATACATTAAAATGAGACTACAGTCATGTACTATACCTCTCTTTGAACTATTTGGCTTTTGACATTGCTTGCTGTTGCCACAAATGGCTGTAAATTAACCTGATAATGTCATACTGGACATTATAACCCACACCTTATAGGTTAACAATGTATATAGCCAATCACTGACCACTTACTTCTGTAAACCAGTAAGAATTTCTGACAACTTTTTAAATCAGTTCCCTCTTGCTTTCCTTTCTACCTTTAAAATTATACTCACAACTGCTTTTTTTTTTCTTTTGAGATGGAGTTTCGCTCTTGTTGCCCAGGCTGGAGTGCAATGGCACAATCTTGGCTCACCGCAACCTCCACCTCCTGGGTTCAAGCAATTCTCCTGCCTCAGCCTCCCGAGTAGCTGGGACTACAGGCTTGTGCCGCCATGCCCAGCTAATTTTTGTTTTTAGTAGAGACGGGGTTTCACCATGTTGACCAAGATGGTCTCGATCTCTTGACCTCATGATCCACCCGCCTCGGCCTCCCAAAGTGCTGGGATTATAGGTGTGAGCCACTGCACCCGGCCTTTTTTTTTTTTTTAAGACGGGATTTCACCATGTTGGTCAGGCTGGTCTTGAACTCCCGACCTCAGGTGATCCACCCGCCATGACCTCCGAAGTGCTTGGATTACAGGCGTGAGCCACCACGCCCGGCCTCACAACTGTTTCTAATTGGACTGTATATTGAGGGCAGCTTATACTCCAGCATTGCATCTTCAAGCTTTGGCCCAAATAAACTCTCTACTTATGTTTACACCAGGTTTTTCCTTTTAGGTCAAAATCTTCTTTACAGTGTGTTGAAGGAGCCTCCATGAGAGGATCTCTCCTGTGGTTTTACTGTGCTTGCTGTAGCTCCCAAGAATGCTGAGGCACATTGATCCCACCTAGAGTCTGCACTTAAAAACTGACTACTGCTTAGTATTCACAAGACAGGACCAGACTTTGGGCTTAAGACATACAGAAAACTCTTAGAAGACATTTTCTGCATCATGAGAGGCCAACATAGACATCTTAAGCCCCACTTTCAGAGTGGAGCCCTTCAAGTTTTCCAGACCTTGTCCAGTGACCTGCTATAGCTGTGTGGGAGGCTTCTGGTATGAACAGAATCTTGTGGCGGAATCTGTAAGTGTAAATAAGCACCTTAGCAGTGGGAGGTCAGGGCCACAAAATATCCAGAGCCATAATCACAACTATGCCTTCCTGTAAATTGTGTTACTTGAGTAGAGTACTTTTATCCTTCCCCTACCTCAAAGTTAGCTGGTCAGGGACAGGGGATATCACATCCGGATCTAGGATCTGCAGCTTCACCAAGGCTGTTGCATTTTCTGTTTGTACCCCACAAATTCAGCCTGAATCTCCTGCCTGGATCACTATGGGGACATCAGCCCAAGGTCAGTGGGGACACTCACACCAGCATCTGTATATGAGAGATCTGAGGATGTCCTATGCAGACTGGGGTCAGTCTGACAGCAGGGTCTAATTCTGCTCCCGTTTTTGACAAAGAGAAATGACTTATCCTCCCCTCATAGAAAAAAATCTTCTTGGTTTGTACCCAGATAAGAGTTGCTCCAGTTTTCTAGTTTTTTGGTGAAAAAGGAGGAGATCTGAAGACTCAAACTGATCAATAAGCTAATTGCTTGTATTTCATACAGTCATTAGAAAAAGAGCTGAAGCAATCACATTCCCTACCCAAAAGGAACTTGCAGTCTAGAGCACAGGAATAAATAGTTGAATTCAGCATCATGTGTTCAATACAAGGACGGAAACTGTACAGGAGACTTAAGCTTCATTTGAGCTACTTCCCTTTGTTTCGTGAGTTTTGATGCCATCACCTGAACAACTATTCATTGACAGAAGACTGAAGTTGTCATTGTTAGTATTGTTTTTGCCTTGCTAAGAATAAATATTTAGCTTCTAATATAATTGCTGTAGAGAAACATAAGGGTTTTGGTTAAATTCCTTGTTATTCTATGTTATAAAAGAGACAGGGAAGTGGCTAAAATAGATTAAAATTTCACAAACTCTGTGAATCAAATTTCTCTTGGCCAGGCTTAGAATAGACAAAAATGAAAATAACTTAGTGGCATAGAGAAAATACTTAGTGGCATAGGCCATTTCGTCCTAAGAGGGTGCCCAGATCCACCCTCTGCTGAACCTTTTCCAGGTCTGACCCCACACCGAAATCTCAGAACTGCTTAGAGGAGATAAGAGTTTGGGGTGGCTATTCTTACCGTCTCCCCAGAGTTGGTGCTCACAATTTCCTGAAACAAAGAAGTATATAAATGGGGAAATGCTATATACTTTTGGGCCTTAAATTGTTTTTTATAAAATTAAAACCAGCGTTTCTAGAGACATCTCATCCAGCAACCTGTTCTTCATTCCTGCAACTTCAGTATTTTTTTTACAAGTCTTAAAGTAAATTCAAACACAAAAATAAATTCCTCTGAATTGCACTTACACTTCCTTTCTATTTCTTTGCCATCTATTTATATCGAGCTGTTATTTGTACTTTTTTTTTAAGTCAATGGTAGGAAAACAAAGGAAATGGAAATTCTGGGCCTTGCACTTAAATCCTGGGAAGTATTGCATACTTAGTACTCACCTCCCGGGATGTTATTGTTGTAACCGAGCGAGTGCGAAATGACCACTGAAACAAAGGCTAGGCCAACTTACAGGGTCTTTATTGCCGGCAGCCACGGAAGACTCGCGTCTCTCTAACCCGTGGCCCCGAAAGAAGGGTATCAAGACCTTTTATGCCTGTAAACCACCTCCTGGGCAGGGGTGGGGGCGAGGGGCTTTGGACATTCTGTAAACCACCTCCTGGGTGGGGGTGAGGGTGAGGGCGAGGGCGAGGGGCTTTTACCACGTCACATTCCCTCCTTGTTTTATTTACAGGATTTACATCAATTCCTCCAGCAGAGCCTTCGGTGAGGACCTATTGATAGTAGTTGGGTTTTAAGGGGGGTTTGCTGTAGGAGTTTACAGTACTGATGAGGGTGGCGAGAGTAGTGGCCGCGAAGAGCGCACAGCCTTGGCTTTAGTGAATCAGGATGAATGGTTGATGCTCCATTGTTTTTCCGGTGGGGCAGTCTTGACGTGGGTGTGATGAATCCAGGTTGTTAGTCCACTCACCTTGAGTGTAGTGGGTGTGGTCAGGATAACCACGTAGGGTCCTTTCTAAGGGGGGCGGGGTGAGGCCTTGGCGAATTTTTTATCAAGGACAGAGTTTCCAGGCTGGAAGGGGTGTGTCGGCTGGTCTGCGAGGTCCAATGGAGTGGGACGAGGTCCAGTGGGGTGGGACGGGTGTCCTTAATGAGCTGGTATACCTGGGATTGAACAGACTGGAACACTTGAAAGGACTTAAGGAGGGAATAGTTACGGACTTCAGCATGCACACTATCCACAGGTCTGGGGAGTAAGGGAGGGTGGCTGCCGAACATGATTTTAAAAGGGGAGAAGCCTTTCTGATAGGGTGTGCATCAGACTCGGAGGAGGACAAAAGGAAGCAGGCTGACCCAATTTTCACCGGTTTTTAAGATAAACTTTGTCAGAGTTTTTTAAGGGTCAGGTTCATTCCTTTGACTTGTCCTGAACTCTGGGGACGATAGGCACAGTGTAATTTCTAGGATATACCCAGGGCCTTGGGTAGGCCCTGAGAAATTTGTGCAGTAAAGGTGGGCTCATTTTCTGACCCCAGTGTTAGAGGGAGGCCGAACCGAGGAACAAGGTCCTGTAATAGTTTTTTAGTGACCACCAAAGCAGTCTTGGACCTAGTGGGGAAGGCCTTGACCCATCCAGAGAACATATTTATAAACACAAGGAGGTATTTATAGCCATTTATTGGGGGTTTTATTTCAGTGAAATCTACTTCCCAGTGCTCCCCAGGGCTAGTCCCTCTGAGTCTCACTCCTACCTGGCTAGACCTGTTTCCTCCTGGATTTACTTGGACACATACATCACGCCGTAGTGATTTCCTTGATAAGTTTATGTAAATGGGGAATAGTACTTGGCTTTTAGCAGTTCAGTTAGTTTGGTCTGTCCTAAGTGAGTGGCTTGGTGTGTGTCCTTAACTAGGGCTCATCCTAGAGCCTTGGGGACCACAATCCTTTGGTCTGGCATTATCTACCATCCTGTGGAGCCCTGTGTGGCACCCTGTTCCTTTGCAAAGTCTTTCTCACCTGAGGAGTACGTGGGAGTAGGGGGCAGAACTGGGGTGGGCAGGGTTACAAGAAGGGTCAGTGGTTTCACTGGCCCTATGGCTGCCTGCCTGGCCTGTAAGTCAGAGCTCTGTTTCCCCTTGCCTCTGGTGAATCCCTCTTTTGGTGTCCCTTCCAATGGACTATTGCCACAGTCTTAGGCTTTTATATAGCCTCCAGCAGGGCTAGAATTTCCTTTCTATTTTTAATAGCTTTTCATTCTGGGGTAAGTAGTTCTCTTTCTTTATCTGTTGCTCCACGTACATGAGCTGTAGCGAAGGCATACCTTAGGCTGTCGGTATAAATAGTGACAGTCTTTCCCTCTGCCCAGTTTAAGGCTTTTATCAGGGCTATAAGTTCAGCCTTTTGGGCTGAAGTCTCATGAGGAAGGGCCTGGGCCAAGATGACCCACTCTAGGGTGACTACGGCTGCCCCCACATAACTGCCTCCTTTGACCATAAAACTGCTACCATCTGTATACACTACCTCTTCTGGGTTCCGTAAGGGGACGTCAGTGAGGTCCGGTTGAGCAGTTTGGATGACATTTATTATTTGTTGATAGTCATGTATGGGTTCTTCTGAGTTATTATTAGGTAGCAGTGTGGCCAGATTCAGGACTGTAGTCTTTAGGAACTTGATGTGGGCCTGGTCTAAGAGTAGAGCCTGATACTGTACTATGTGAGCATTAGACATCCACATTCCTGGAGCCCCACAGAGCAGTGATTTTACTGCATGGGGTGCCACTAGGTTTAATTCCTGCCTCAGAGTCAGTTTGTCCACCTCCTTTACCAACAGGGCTGTTGCTGCCACGGACCGAAGGCAGGCTGGCCACCCGGAGGCTACAGGATTATGTTTTTTTGATAGGTAGGCGACCGGCCTGGACCATGGTCCTAATGTCTGGGTGAGCACCCCCTTTGCGATTTTTTGTTTTTTGTGTACAAACAACCAGAAGAGTTTAGAAATATCTGGCAAGGCCAGGGCTGGGGCCAAGGTCAGAGTGGCTTTAAGTTTATCAAAAGCCTGTTGTTCTACTACTGTTCAAATTAGGGGTTGATTCCTTTCTGTGTAGGCATACAGAGGCTTGGCTATTTCGGCAAAACCTAAATTCATAGCCTATAGTACCCTACCGCCCCAAGGAACTCCTGAACTTGGCATTTTGTGGTAGGGGTGGGTATCTGTAGCACTGCTTGGACTTGGCTGCGCACCAGCGCCCGGTTGCCTTTTTTGTGATACAGCCCAGGTAAGTAACCTTTTGTTGTCAGAGTTGGGCCTTTTTGGCTGAGACTTGATATCCCAGAGTTTGTCGGGTTAACAGTAACGACTGAGTGGCTTCCCTGCCGGCCTCTTGGGTTTTTGAGGCCAGAAGTAAGTTATTTACATATTGGAGTAGAGTACACCAAGGAGTTTCGCTACCTTACCCAGGCCTATGATGTTACTTGGCACGATACCTACATAATTCTGTCCTCCACCCTCACCCCCGACAAACGAGACCGCATCCTCACTGCCGCCCACACACATGCTGATCAGGTACATCTCACAGATAACCAGATGCCTCTAGGGGCAGCGGGGGTCCCTGACGCTGACCCAAACTGGAACTACCAGACTGGCCAGGATGGCCAGCGCCGCCGAGACCAGATGCTGCAGTGCGTCCTAGCAGGCATGCAGACCGCAGCCCAAAAAGTCGTTAATTATGACAAACTAAGGGAAATAACTCAGGGCTCTACTGAAAACCCGGCTGCTTTAAAGTTTTTAATGGCCGAGAGGAAAAGGCCAAGGCCCATTGCCAGGCCTGCCTACAACAGAAGGTAAGCCTCCAAACCCAGGCTCTTGTAGCAGCCTTAAGGCCGGCGGCCCACCAGACACTTGGTGGGGGGGGTCCAACCAAGTCCAACAAGACAACACCACCAGGAGCTTGCTTCACTTGTGGCCAGGAGGGACATTGGTCGTGTGAGTGCCCATGTCCCCGACCACCCACCAAGCCACGTCCAAACTGCAAAAAGCCTGGACATTGGCATAGTGATTGTCCATCCCGGGCCACAGGCCCACCCCCTGCACCTCCATGTAGGGGGATGGTCAGCCCACAGGATGCAATCCCGTCACTTGAACTTCTCGCCCTTCTGGATGACTGACGCAGCCCAGACTCGGGGACCCCCATTACTCTCGCCGAGCCCAGGGTAACGCTGCGGGTAGTGGGTAAGTCCATTTCCTTTTTAGTGGACACGGGGGCTACTTATTCTGTGTTGCCTTCTTACTCAGGACCTAGTATACCTTCCCAGATCTCGGTTATGGGAATTGATGGTAAGCCTTCCTGCCCTAGTCAGACCCACCCTTTGGCGTGTGTCCTCGAAGGACACCCCTTTTCCCACTCCTTTTGAATCATACCCTCCTGTCCAGTTCCTCTCTTAGGACGGGACATCCTCCACACAGTAGGGGCCACCCTCCAGCTCACAGGGCCCTCACAGCTCTTATTGCCACTTTTAACAGAAGCTATTTCTTCCCCCGATCCCCCGCCTCAACCATCCATCTTGCCTAACCTCATCAACCCTGTAGTGTGGGATACCTCCAAGTCCGTGGTAGCTAAGCACTACAAAGCAGTTAAAATCCTCCTCAAGGACCCTACCCATTTTCCTTTGCGCCCCCAGTTCCCTATTTCCAAAACCCACCGTCAAGGCCTAAAACCTATCATTACCCGCTTGTTAGCTCGGGAGCTGCTCATCCCCTTCAGCTCCCCATGTAACACTCTCATTCTGCCAATCTGTAAATCAAACGGAGACTACCGCCTAGTTCAGGATCTGCGCCTCATTAACGAGGCGGTAGTACCCCTCCCCCCAGTAGTTCCTAACCCATATACCTTACTGTCAAATATTCCTTCCACTACCTCACATTTTACAGTTCTTGACCTTAAAGACGCTTTTTTCACCATCCCCCTCCACCCTGATTCATATTTTCTCTTCGTCTTCACCTGGACCAACCCTGACACTAACGTGTCCCAACAACTTACGTGGATGGTGGTCCTGCCCCAGGGGTTTAGGGACAGCCCCCACATTTTTAGCGGCTGACCTCAATTCTTGCCCCCTCCAACCCAGCCTCCTTCTCCAGTACGTAGACGACCTGTTACTCTGCAGCCCCTCCCTTGCCCTGTCTCAGCAACACACAGCCATCCTTCTTAACTTCCTTGGGTCTCAAGGATACTGCCTGTAAGGCTCAGTTGTCAGTCACCTCAGTCATGTACTTGGGCATCTGCCTCACCCCCAGGACTAAAAGCCTGACAACAGACCGCCGAAAGACACTTCTCTCACTACAGCCTCCAGAAACTGCCGACCAAATCCTCTCCTTTCTGGGGTTTGTGGGATTCTTCCGTCACTGGGTACCTAACTTTGCCTCCCTGGCTAAACCCCTGTACGCAGCAGCCAAAGAAACCCCCACGGGACCTCTGTCTCAACCCGGGGTGGTAAGGCAAGCTTTTAAGACTCTCCAAGCTGCTCTGTCCACTGCGCCACTGCTTCACCTACCAAACATCAGCCGTCCCTTTCATCTGTTCACAGACGAAAAGCAGGGAGTTGCCGTCGGAGTCCTCACTCAACCCCTGGGTCCTGTGTTTAGCCCTGTAGCCTACTTGTCAAAACAGCTTGATCCCACAGTCGGGATGGCAGCCCTGTCTGCGAGCCTTAGGGGCGGCAGCCGAACTGGCTAAAGAGCCTCTAAAACTTACCCCAGGCCAGCCCGTCTCAGTAGTCTCTCCTCACTGACTTACTGACCTCCTCTCCCACAAATCCCTCGCCCACCTGGGGCC
>CAUYLG010072205.1:0-32751 GCA_963573385.1 Cacajao melanocephalus
CCACATAATTGGAAGTAAATCACTCCTCAGCAATTGCATAGCATTTCACAGGTTTCAATAAAATATTGGTTGGCTGCTTGTTTGTTATTTTCATCCCTTGTTCCTTCCTGTCTCCATTGTTAAGCACAATTATTGGCGTAAAAGAGGTTTTTAATACTCATTTTTAGACTGCATTCTAGCCTGGGCAATAGAACAAGAACCCTGTTCTCTCTCCCTCTTTCTCTTCCTCTTTCTGTCTTTCATTCTTTTTTTTTCTTATTTTCACTCTTTCTTTCTTCTTTTCTCTCTTTTTCTTTCAATAAAAAAAAGAATTTGGATGAACTGGCACATTTTTGGCAAGAAAAAGGCAAGTCTCTTGTTTAAGAATATTCTCCATTATAAATCCTGATGAACAATTACTAGTTATTTTAGCTAAGATGTCATTGTTCATAAGGAGATTGACAAGTGTATATTTCACCACTGTAAGATTTTTTGCGGGGGACCATCAAAACCTTTTCAGTTTCAAGTATAAACCTGAAGGCATTTGAAAACACATTTTTTAAAGGCTACTATTGTTCCATCAAATGCTATTTGTTTTCTTTATTTTTCTGACATTAGTGATGAAAATCAGGTCAAAGATTACTTCATTGCCATGAGTACAAAATAATTGATGTGATATATTTTCGGCTAAAATGTTCTTAAATCATACTGGATTTTCTTATCATATCAAAAAAAAAGTTGGAATCAGGTTTGTGGAAAACAAGTCATATATTTGGCCATGTTAAAGTTAACATGACAATTTTCAGCTTTTTATTCAAGGCAAAGCACAGCAATCTTAATTTACAGTGTGACCTTTGAGAAGAATTAAAATTTTATTGTTTGATTTAATTATTTCCTTTTGTTAAAAGAAGAAAGTAGCTTTTTAAAAAATGAAAACAAAAGGTTGAGGGAAGCATTAGCTTGGGAATATTGTGTTGCTTTCTTCTTTGAAATACATATCCAGTTGAAAATATTGTGTGCATTTTCCTGCATGATTGCTCTGAAATGGGGAGCTCCATTGTTTTTAACAAAGTAATTTCAAAGTGTCCTTTGACTCTAAATGTTTAATAACACCTATTGACACATAGTTTTTCTTCCACTGTCCTCCTTTGGGGAATACTTTTAGAGGTCATTGAAATTTCAGTCAGTTCAGCTCCATTTTTCTTGAAAACTTATTGATTGATTACCTTGGATAAGTACGTTGGTAAATTATACCTAGAGCGACTTATTTTTCTATTAGAAACACTTGTAATGCAAACCAATGTCAGATCTACTGTAGTACACTGTCAAAACTATCACCACCTGAGAACCGTGAAACTATGCCTTGAAGTATATCTGTAAATTTTAAAAAGCAAATGTAACATGTTCTCAGGAGAATAGTAAGTCTCTATTTTTGAGTTTAAAAATAAGCTCAGCTACCTCTTTAAGAGATGATACAATGATGTGCCGCACCTGCCTTCAGAGAACTGAGTACAAATTTTGGTATGGTACAAATATTCTGACTTTCCTAGAAAATGAAATATTAAATTACTACTGCCAGAAGGAGCCCTTTAAAAATATTTTAAAAGAGAAAAATAAAGCCCATGCAGAACCATTTTCAAAAGGTGGATTGTATTAAGTTTATTAATAATATGAATGAACTGGGACATGTTCTTGGCAAAAAAATGAAAAGTCTCTTGTTTAAGAATGTTTTCCGTTATAAATCCTGATGAAAAATTACTAGTTATTTTAGCTAAGAGGTCACTGTGCATAAGGAGATTGACAAGTACATATTTCACCACTGTAAGAATTTTTTGGGGACCATCAAAACCTTTTCAGTTTCACTTTAGGTATAAACCTGAAGACATTAAAAACTCATTTTTAAAAGGCTACTACTGTTCAATCAAACACTATTTTTTCTTTATTTTTCTGACATTAGTGATGAAAATCAGGTCAAAGATGACTTTATTTCCATGACTACAAAAGAATTGATGTGATATGTCTTCAACTGTGTATTCTATAGTTTATTATCTTCCTTTTTATAAGTAATCCTCTGAAATCTCACACAATGAAATGTTTAAAAGTAGATTGAATTAAAACTCTATAAAACACATCATACTTATGTGTAAAATTAACACAAGGTCTAGAATAAGTTATCAGCAACATTTCAGTCATTCACTTATTTAAAGTCAGTATTGGTCATGATAGTTTATATTAACATTACAGCATCTATTAAGTTAACATTGGAATAGCATACAGGATACTTGCTTAGAGGAAGTAGTTGGAGAAAATGCTCTATGAGTTTTTGTTGCTCAACAAGGGAACTTCTGGCAGGTTAACAGCAGGATAAACAATTATTTTATAAATTGAATGCTAATAGTTCATTAGTGGACTATTTGGCATGCGAAATGCATTTTTTTAAAAGTTTAGGCTGCAAGGCAACAAGCCTAATGTAATGTAAAATATAGGTGAAATATTATACCTTAACAATTAAAATAGTGAAAAGGTTTATATGTGAAAGTTGACATGCATGTTGACATTTCACAGACCACTTTTTATGTGAAGGTAGAAGAGAAAAGAGAGAAATGAAAAAAAAGAAAGAGAAGAAAAAAGTGGAAAAAAAGAAATAAAATATTATAAATAATATTTCAAACAGCATTTTAAGTCCTTATGTTCCTGTTTCCTGAAAGGCTGCTGAAGATCACTCTTGTGCTCTCCTGGACAATTTAGCCCTGTTTCTAGTCCTCTCTGTCTTCTCTTGTTCTGTGGTCTTTGCACATGTCTTGCATTTCAAACCGTTATCAAAGCCTATGTCAAAATAGGTTTTCTTATTTTGAAAATAGATTGGGGAGCACAGCACTATTTGTTTACACCTAGAAAGTAATTTGTTTGGTCGTGAAGAAACAAATTAGTATTACTTGAAGTAACATCTAGTTTCTACCTTATAAAAGAATATTATCTTTTAGTATGATTAAAAAAAAACACAATTGACCCTTGAATAATGTCAGTTTGAACTGCTCAGGTTCACTTATACACACATATTCAAAGAAAAGTTAAGCCAAGTGTCCCTGCTTCTCCTGCCTTCCCTTTTACCTCTTCTACCTCTACTACTGCCCACAGCAAGACCAAGCCCTCCTCTTTCTCCTCCCCCTCATCCTGCTCAGTGTGAAGGCAGTGAGGCGTAGAATCCTTCATGATGATCCACTTCCACTTAATAAATAGTAAATATGTTTTCTCATCCTTACGATTTTCTTAACAGCATTTTCTTTTTCCCACTCTTTTTATTGTAAGAATACAGTATATGATATGTATAACCTATAAAATATGTGTTAATTGGCTACTGATATTATTGTTAAGGTTTCCAGTCAGCAGTAGACTACTGATAGTTAAACTTGGTGGCAGTTAAAAGTTATACACAGATTTTGGAATGCAAGAAGGTCAGTACTTCCTAACCCCCTGTTGTTCAAAGGTCAACTGTACATGCTTCTTGTAGAAAAATATAGAAATATATCAAAAAATTATTGCATGATTCAGATGATAAATTTTAACCTTGTTTTGTGTTTGTATTTGTCATACTTTTATAAAAAGATATCTATGCAATTTATTTTTTTAAATGAGATTCTGCTATTGAGTCTAGAACCATAACCATCCATTATTAAATATAATTTTTCTTGTCTGCTAAGAAAGGAATACCATTACAATGCTTTTAAAACACATGGATACAAGGAGCAGAACATCACACACCATGGCCTGTCAGCAGGTAGGGGGAAAGGGGAGGGACAGCATTAAGAGAAATATCTAATGTGGATGATGGGTTGCAGCAAACCACCATAGCACCTGTATACCTATGTAGCAAACCTGCATGTTCTGCACATGTACCCTAGAACTTAAAGTATAATAATAATAAAAATCTTACATGTTTTATACCTTTATTAAAATAGATTCTTATTTAGACATATAATTTTAAAAGGCTGAATAATATTCCATTACAGTTTATCCATTCATCTGTCAACAAACACATAGGTTGTTTCTGTATCTTGGCTATTGTGAGAAATGCTACAATGAACAAGGGATCACTGGATCACATGGTAATTCTATTTTTAATTTCTTTTGGGACACCCCTACTGTTTTCCACAGCGGTCACACCAATTTACATTCCCACCAAGAGTGTACATGTGTCTCCTATTCTCTATATTCATACAAACACTTGTTATTTCTTGGCCTCTTTTTCCCTGATGATTAGTGATGTTGAGCACCCCTCAGTATACCTATTGGCAATTTTTGTGTCTTCTTTGAAAAAATGTTTATTCAGATCCTTTGCCAATTTTTAAATTGGGTCATTTGTGGATTTTTTGTTTGCTTTGTTTGCTACTGAGTTATGTTTGTTTCTTATATAATTTGGATATTAACTCCTTATCAGATATATGGTTTGCAAATATTTTATCTT
Source organism: Cacajao melanocephalus (assembly GCA_963573385.1). Lineage (NCBI taxonomy): Eukaryota > Metazoa > Chordata > Mammalia > Primates > Pitheciidae > Cacajao > Cacajao melanocephalus. Next base: position 4,445 of record CAUYLG010072205.1, read on the forward strand.
AATGTGTAAGCTTCCTTTTCATTTTCTTGTTTGTTTCCTTTGTTGTATAAAAGCATTTTAGTTTGATGTAGATGTAAATATTAAATATGCATTATTAAATATTTTAAAAATCAATAATTTATAATCTGTGGTGTATGTTCTATTATATAATCCACATTCTGTTATTTAAGCATTTGGGCTCTGAGATCTTTCATCCTAGAAGCACTTCAGTAGTAAGAGTACTTTTTAGAATGTGCATGTTTTCAAATTGTGTCTATAAAGATGGTTCCAATTTACATTTCTATTAGGAATAATATTCATCCTGTTAGTGATGATAAAAGTCTTCTAATTGAGATCTGTCTACTTTATATTTCTTTTAAAGTACACTTTTCTGTTAGGGGTTTGTGCTTTCTCTTCCAGTTAGGAATATTGATCTTCTTACGGAAAATACAAAGGCTAACTAGTTACTTTGTAACATAGTGTTTAATGTAATATAACTGTTTGGTCGTTTATCTTCCTACTCAAGGGTCTAAATTCTCCTTCCCTCTCTCCCTCCCTCCCTTTCTTCTTTCCTTTCATTTTCTGTTGTTTTGTTTTCTTTTTTAAAACTTGTACCTCTCCTATACATCCCTTTCATTCCATGGAATCAGACTCATAACTATATTTCCAAGATTTATCTATTTTCTAAGAATTGGACAAAAGAATAATGATTTATCTCTTTCCAATAAATATTTGAGAAAAGTAAAAAGTTAATTTTACTTTAATTAACTTTAATCAGTTAATTTTTACTGAGCTAAAAGTTAATTTTACTAATTTTTTATATTTGAAACATGGCAAATAATTTATCGAAAGTCCAAAAGAAGAGGAAAAATGTAAACGTCTAGGGCTGTTTCACGTGCTAACTGAGTGCCTCAGTTTTAGACACTTAAAGAAGAATTTTTAATTAATTGGGCTGGTGTTAAAATGAATAATAAAGTCACGCTGACAATCTGCAATTTCTTAAGTGATATACCAGAAATTAAAAATAGCTGTAAATCAAGGTAAGTTTATCTCTCCAAGCTGTGTTTGTATAATTGCAAATAACAGAAAAAATAGATATATTTTGCTTCATGCACGTGTGCATATAAACACACACACACACACACACACACTTGTGGATTGGGAAGGATGAAACAAATAAGATGGTAGTATGAAAAACATTTAAGTAATAAAATGGATCCATCATAGCATATATTTGAAGAACAGTGTATTATATCTGCAATTAATAGGTAAACTTTTTCCTTTATTATTTATAAAGAATTTTTTCAAATATTCTTATATTTGTAGGATATAAGTGATGTTATAACCACATTATTAAGAGAGAGAGAGAGATCTGAAGATGGACCTGGATTCAGATATAGGTCAATGCCGAATGGCCTGGCCGTGCCATTCAACTTGTCAAAGCCTCATTTTTTTAATGTATGTAACATAGGATACCACCAGCATCCCACGGGGTGGCTGAGAAAGTTGAATGTGGTAATTCATACACAGCACTCATTTTAGTGGCTAATGCATAAGAGGTGTTCAACCATTATTCCTTATGAGGATCATGGTTATTGTTAATAATGGAGGAAGAGAAATGATAGTTTGAGGATTCCTTCTTGCTTTCTGAGGAGGGAAGCCTGTATTACATATGGTACAGGAAAACTATGCAGGTATAGGAACTTTCTAAATCATGAATAGTCTCACAAATACATAGGTTAGAAATGTACAGAATGTTGGGTAAATACCAATTTAATAATAAATACATTTGCACAAACAAACTACCCCTTACACAAAATACCTGAATGTGAGAAGCTGGTCAGAAAATATAAGCTTAAATTGCTTGCAGCAGAACTATTACAAAAATAGTTGAGGAGAGTTCTATGTAAGGAGGAGTGGATGGAGGAAATGTAGTCCATTTGCTCTTGTAGATTTAATAGATTTACTAGGCCAGTAGTTATCAACAAATTGTCCTGATAGGAAAAGAAGATCCTTCATCGACAAAGAATTCTGTCTATGACTTGCAGCCCTTCAGCCATTCAGTCCAAATTTATTGCCCTAGGAAAGGAACAGTACCAACTGCCTAGAACAAGAAAATAATTGTTTAGTTTGGGTTAAAAAGCAGAGTTTTAAAAGTCTACAGTGGGACAATCATGTTGATAGGCTGTATTTCATGAAGGGAAAAAAGTATATTCTCAGACTTCCCCAAGCTGGTTTTCATATGTCAACACAAAGCCTAAAGGATTAAGTATAGACAAAATTAGTGAGTAAATTAAGGACATGATATAAAGGAGTATTTTGTTACCCAGGAAAAGGAAAGTTTGTTTTTCTGTTCTGAAAGGAAGAGGTTAGAAGATAGCTAGAGTGAACAGGAGGCACTAAGTCATATAGGGATATTCTAATTCCTACTCAAGAATCAACATTTCTAGGGAAGAAGAAATATGTATCTAGATTGGATGAGAGAAAGGTGTGAGAATCTTTGTGTTGGTAATGTCTGGGTATAGCCTCTTAGAGAAGTACGTTTCATGAGCTCCATGTTCAATGTGGTACCCAAAGTGGCTTTGAAATGGAAGAATAGCTGGGGGTGAGGCCTGGAATAGCCAATATGAGCATAATTATATAGGTGCCAGTCACGCAGCCTGTTTCAGGAATGAGTCCAAAAGATGTATAGGTTCCAATGAGAGTATAATTTATGAAAGAACCAGTGAATAGCCCTGGAGCTATGAAGAGGGGCTTCTTAGCACAGATATGTCTCAGCCAGAGTCAATATGATTGAGGGACAGAATGGTTATAGCTTCATAAGAAACTGCCAAGCTGTTTTATAATGTGGCTATACCATTTTGTATTCTCACCAGCAATAAATGGGTGTTCCTGTTGCTTTGCATCCTTGTCAACAGTTGGTATTGTCAGGTTTTTGAATTTTAGCCATTCTAATAGATACAGAGTGGAATCTCATCTATCTATCTATCTATCTATCTATCTATCTATCTATCTATCTATCTATCTATCTTTGAGATGGAGTCTCCCTCTGTCGCCCAGGCTGGAGCGCAGTGACGTGATCTCAGCTGACTGTAGCCTCTGCCTCACAGGTTCAAGCGATTCTCCTGCCTTAGCCTCCTGAGTAGCTGATTTTTGTGTTTTTAGCAATGGCGGGGTTTTACCGTGTTGGTCAGGCTGGTTTTGAGCTCCTGACTTCCTGATCCACCTGCCTAGGCCTCCCACAGTGCTGGGATAACAATGTGAACCACTGCTTCTGGCTGAATCTCATTATTTTAATTTGTAGTTCCCCAATGGCAAATGATGTTGATAATCTCCATATATGCTTTTCCCATCTATGTCTTATTTGGTGAGGTCTTTAATTGACTCCTTTGTCATTATGTAATGCCTCCTTTTTCTTCTGGATAATTTTTCTTATAATATGATTTGTTTTGTCTGAAATTAACATAGCTGCTACAACTGTTTATTTTTTTTTTTTAAGTGTTAACAAGGTATAGCTTTTCTCATTCCTTTACTTTTAACATATCTGAATCCTTTTATTCTGAAGTATTTATATTTAAAGATCCACATCATTGGGTATTTTTTAAACCCCTGTGGTAGTCTTTGTCTTCTAATTCATGTCTTTAGATCATTCTATTTAAAGTGATTATATATGTGTGTGTGTGTGTGTGTGTGTGTGTATATATATATATATATATCTGAATTAATATCAAACATGTTCGTAATTTTTTAATGCCAGAGGTGGCTTTTACCTTCTTTGTATTTAGATGAACATTTTTTAATGATTCCGTTTATCTCCTTTTTCAGCACATCAATTATGCTTATATTTTTTGATAGTTTCTCTAAGGTTATAAGCTGGTGTGATAAGATGTATATTTAATTACTCACATTTGCCTTCAAATTACACTAATTTATTTTATGTGTAATGCAGGTAACTTAGAGAATTCCCAATACCTCCCTCCCTTGTAACATTGCTATCATTTATTTCCCTTACCCATATGATATAACCACCAGCTAACCAATACATGGTTATTATTATTTAATATTATTATTGAATTAATTAATTTCTTTTTCTTCTCTTATTCTTATTTTAGGTTTGGGGATACATGTGCTTTCCACAGTTGTTGAAGTATTTTATATTTCACCAGCAGTGTATAAGTGTTCCCGTTTCTTTCCAATCTCAGCAGCATTTGTTGCTTTTTGATTTTTTAGTAATGGTCACTCTGACTGGTGTGAGATGGTATCTCATTGTGGTTTCAATTTGCATTTCTCTAATGTTTCATGATAATGAGTATTTTTTTCATTTATTTGTTGACTACATGTATGTATTATTTTGAGAAGTGTCTGTTCATATGCTTTGGCCATTTTTAAATGGGATTATTTGTTATTTGTTCGTTGATTTGTTTGAGTTCCTTATAGATTCTGCATATTAGACCTTTGTTGGATGCATAGTTTATGAATACTTCCTCTCAATCCATAGGTTGTCTGTTTACTCTGCTGATAGTTTGTTTTGTTGTGCAGAAGCTCATGAGTTTAATTAGGACATACTTGTCAATTTTTTATTTCGTGGCAATTACCTTTGGAGACTTTGCCATAAGTTCCTTGCCAAGGCTAATGTCCAGAATGGTATTTCTTAGGTTTTCTTCTAGACTTTTTATTGCTTTTAGTCTTATATTTAAGTCTTTAATCCATCTTGAGTTGATTTTTATATATGGTAAAAGAAAGTGGTCTGATTTCAGTCTTCTGCAAAGGGCTAGCCAATTATTCCAGCACCATTTATTGAATATGAAGTTTTTTCCGCATTGTTTGTTACTGTTGACTTCGGTGAAGGTCAGGCAGTTGTAGGTGTATGGTTTTATTTTTGGGTTCTGTATCCTGTTCCATTAGTCTTTATGTCTGCTTTTGTACCAGTACATGCTGTTTTGATTACTGTAGCCTTGTAGTGTTGTTAGAAGAAGGGAAATGTAATGCCTCTAGCTTTGTTCTTTTTGCTTATAATTGAATTGGTGATTTGATCTCCTTTTGGTTTCACATGAATTTTAGAATAGTTGCTTCTACTTCTGTGACATAAGGATAGTCACCTTTTTTGTCTTCATTTCCTGATATATCCCTCTCCATCCCTTTACTTTGAGCTTACAGGTGTCATTACTTCTTAGATGGGTCTCTGGAAGACAGCAGACCACTGTCTTGTTTCTTTATGCAACTTGCTGCTCTATGCCTTTTAAGTTGGGCATTTAGCTCTCCAGCCTGAGTGACGTTCATTGTCAGAATTGACATGAGAAGATTTGATCTTGCCATTGTGGTGTTAGCTGGTTGTTACGTAGACTAATCTATAGCTGCTTTGTAATGTCAATGGGCTGTGTATTTTGGTGTGTTTCTGTAATGGTAGGTATCTTCTTTCATTTTCACATTTAGCATTCCTTTATCACCTCTTGTAAGGCAGTCTGTTGGTAATAAATTCCCTTAGCATTTGTTTGTCTGAAAAGGATTTCTTTCTCCTTTGTTTATGAAACTTAGCTTGGCAGGATACGAAATTCTTGGTTAGAATTTATTTTCTTAAGGATATTGAAACTAGGACCTCAGTCTCTTCTGGCTTGCAAGGTTTCTGCTGAAGGGTCTACTGTTAAGCCAGTGGAGTTCTCTTTGTAAATGACTTACCTCTTCTCTCTAGCTGCCTTTAAGGTTTTTTCTTTCACACTGACCTTGGAGAATCTGATGACTGCATGTCTTGGGGACTGTCATCTTGCATGGATAACATCTCACAGGAGTTCTTGGTATTTCTAGAATTTTCACATCAGCCTCTCTAGTGAAATTACAAAAATTTCTGTGAAACAAATTTTCAAATATGTTTTTCAAGATGCTTGCCTTTTCTCCTTTTCTTTTAGGAATGCCAGTGAGTCACAGGTTTGCTCTCTTCACAAAATCCTATATATTAGAGGTTTTGTTCATTTGTTAAATTTCTTTTGTTCTGCCTGTGTTGTTTTGAAGGAGTGACCTTCAAGCTCTGAGATTCTTTCCTCAGCTTGTTCTTCTCTATTGTTCATGCTTCCAATTCTATTTTCAAATTTCTGTAGTGAATTTTTCATTTCCAGAAGTTGCTTTTTTAAAATGGTTATGTCATCTTTCAACTGTTGGACTATTTTACTGTTTTCCTTGTATTGAGTTTCAACCTTCTCTTTATTCTGATGACCTTCCTTGCCATCCAAATTCTGAATTCAATGTCTGACATTTTAGCCATTTCAGTCTGGTCAAAAATCATTGCATGTGGGCTAGTGAGATCATTTGGAGGTACAAAGACACTACTCTGGCTTTTAGAGTTGTCAGAGTTTTTGTGCTGACCCTTTCTCATATATGAGAGCTGATGTTCCTTTATCCTTTGGAGTTGCTGTCCTTTGGAAGGGGCCTTTTGTTTTTATGCTCTTTATTGCCCTGGAGGGTTTGATTACAGTGCAAGTTGCGTATAGTTGAATGGTTCTGTTTCTGGATGCTTTTAGAGGCTATGGACCAGCTCTACACTTCTGGGCTGCATGCTCTAATTCTGGCTGGCTGGGACTGGGTCAATGGCTTTGTCTTCTCATTCCTTGATGTCAAGCTCTGGCTGCGCTACTGACGTCAGTCTTTCATTGTGGCGGTGGGGGTGCCATGCATAGGAAATACTCTGGTGGGGGTGGTGGAGGTGCCATGGGTGAATATGCTCCAGAGGTTGTGGGAGAGTGCACTATGATGGGAGGCTGTCAGCAAAAGTGCTCTGGTGTGTGGTGTGGGGACGCTGCAGGCAAGAAGCACTGCAGAAGGGGCAGTGAGGGTGTTGCAAGGGAATGTGCTCTGGAAGGGTGGCAACAAGTTGCAGATGAGCATCCTATAGCAAGAGGCTGTCACCAGAAGCTCTCCATTGTGGGTGGTGAGGGTGCCAGGAGTGGGAAGCTCTCTGGCAGGAGTGCCAAGGGTCAACATGCTCCTGAGTGGAAGTGTCGAGGTAATGGGCGAATATGCTCAGGCAGGAGGCTGCCAGCAGAAGTTTGCTAGTAGTGCTTACTATAACTTAAAACAAGCAGCTGTCTTTTACACCAATTCAAATAAGAAAATTAAATATTTTGTCCATAGTCACTTCTTCTCTGATAGTTTTTTTCTCCATGTAAATCCATTTTCTTAACTCTCTCATTTTCCTTCTTCCTAAAGAAAATCTTTTAACATTTCTTGCAGTGAAGATTTGCTCATGATAAATTTTCTTCATGTTTTATTGTTCAAGAAGGTTTTGCTTATCTTAACTGCTGTATTCCCCAACAGCTAGAACAATGACTGATACATAGGATTCACCAAGTATTTGTTGAAAGTTTAAAACAAAGAAAGGATGGCAGTGAGAGAGAGGTGGGGAGGCATAGAGATACATATGTAACATATGATGTATATGAATATTTCTGTATATATGTGTATTTGTGTGTGTGTGTGTGTGTGTCTGAGAGAGAGAGAGAGAGGGAGAGAGAGAAAGGGTGGGCAGTCTCTCTCAGAATTGGATGTTACTATAGTTTGTAGTTGGTAAGGGGCAAGATGACCTTGGTTGAGACACTCACAGAGAGAGCGTAGAATAGAAAGAGAGAAAAGACAAAGTCCAGCACCCTGGAGAACACACATTAAGAGACTAGAATGCCAAACACAGAAGCCAAGGTTTCAGATGATTTTATGTTAAAGAATAGGGGAATGTCCAAAAGTTACTGATGTTCCAGAGGATCCAAAGAACTGAGAATAACAAAAGGGTCACTGGAGTCACCAATTTGATTTGGATGTTTTGCCACTAAATGGCTTCAGTGGAGGGGAGTTTGTGACTCATGGGGTTTCTTTCATCGTTTTGTAGAACTGGCTTCACTCAACTGGGATTTTATATTTTATTCGTAAGCATACATTAAAGAATCTCAGAAGAATGGGCTTCACAAAACCTGCTGATGAATTTACTCTGGGAGCATTGCTAAAATTACTGGCCTTTTTTTTTTTTTTTTTTTTTTTTAATGAAAGGAAACATGAGAATTTTCTAGTAAGTACACATACAAAAACTAGCTTAATACCAGGAACTTGCATATTTTCTCCTGACTCTGGGACATTATTAAGAGATTTTATTTTCTTTGTTCCTGTTACTTTTATTTACTTAATTTTTCTATAATGGTGAAGTAAGGATAATAAAAAGTTATACATGGTAATGTTTTTGGTAATGTTACAAGAGACATTCAAGCAAAGCACTTGCATAGTATTTGGCACATGGTTAAGTAGTCCATAAATATTGGTAATCATATGTATTTATAAACACAATTACTTTATATTTTCTTACGTATGTTTAGAAATTCTCTGTAGAACAAGTAGTGTATGAAGAAAATACTTGTTGTTCCTGACATAAGAGTTTTGATATCCATAGGCAAGATATAGAGAGATTCATTTTACACAATTACCCATGCCACATTATTGACGTCTCTAAGACCTGCTGCACCAATATAGGTTGAAGCAGTGTTACTTCCATGATTATATAAATGCTAGGTTCAAATTTACAGTAGGACTTTGGCTTGGAGCTCTATTTTGTATATAGGAAAGTTCTCAAAGGTATCTTGGTATGTCATGAACTCTAAATATTTTTCCCTTCCTAGGTGATAGAGTTTGCTTAGATCCATTCACATTTCAGCTTATCTACTTCATGAACAATGACACGTGAGATCACATAGCAGAGTCACCATGAAATAGGTCCATTAAATGATAGTGACTTCATTTGATTCATTGACAACGAAGATACATTTGTTCCAGTTTCTCACACATAGTTTTGCCCAAGACTGGATTTTCACTTAAGTGACTCACTTTATTGGCAGTGCAACTGGCAACAAATTTCCGGTTCCCGTGATAATTGAGTCATGCATCTTTTAAGGGGCCAAACATAAACTTTGTCCCTGGTGTCTTCTTTTGTATAATCTGGCTTTCTTTGCCTTTTACTTTGGTCATTTCTATCTCCCCTCCTACCTTTTTGCTATGGAGAAATCTTTTTAAAAATTGTGCTAAATATAACATGAGATCTATCTTCTTAAACTTTTTAGTTGGCAGTACGGTGTTAACTATAAGTTCAGTGTTGTACAACTGATCTCTAATACTTTTTTGTTTTGCATAACTGAAGCTTTACATATGTTGAGCAGCAACTTACCATTCTCCACCCTCCCCCAAAGCCTTGGAAATCATCATTCTACCTTTTGCTTCCATAAGTTTGCTACTGTAGATATGTTATGTAAGTAGTGTTATGTAACATTTGACTTGCTTCACTTAGCATAATGTCCTCAAGTTTAATTTATGTTGCTACATATGACAGGATTTTCTTCATCTTTTTAAAGGCTGAATAATATTCCATTGGTTCTATACACCACATTTTTATTATTCATTCATCTATTCGTGGACATTTACCTGCCCTCACATCTTGGCTATTGTAAATAATGCTGCATTGAACATATACAAGTGCAAATACCTTTTCCAGATCCCAATTTTAAGTCTTTTGGATGCCCACAAGTTGGATTGCTGGATTATATGATAGTTCTAGTTAAAATTATTTTGAGAAAGTTCAGATTTGTTTCCATAGTGCTGTATTATTTTACGCTTCTAACAACAGTGCCCAGGGTTCTAATTTCTCCACATTTTTTCCAACTATCATTATTCATTTGATTTGACAATGGCCTTCCTAACAGGTGTGAAGTGATATCTTATTGTAGTTTTGATTAGCATTTTCCTCATAGTTAGTGATGCCAGGTGTCTTTTAGCATACTCATTAGCTATTTGTATGTCTTTGGAGAAGTGTCTATGAAAGTATTTTGCCCACTTAAATTGATTATTATTCTTTTTTTGCTGAGATAAAGGAGTTCTTTATACATTACTCAGTTTAACTTCTTATTGAATATGTGACTAGCAAGTATTTTCTTCTATTCCAGAGATTGCCTTTTCACTTGTGATTATTTCTTTTACCGTGTAGATTTTTATTTTGACATAATTTTACTTGCCTGTTTTTGCTTTTGCCACCTAAGCTTTTGGTGTCATATAAAAAAATCATTGTGAAGACCTGTGCCATAAAGCTTTTCTCCTATATTTTCTAATTACTTTAATAATAGTTTTAAATCTTACATTTAAGTCTTTAATCAATTTGGAATTGAATTTGTGTATGACGTATGATACGGATGCAATTTCATTCTTTTGCATGTTACTACTTATCAAAGTAGTAGCTCATAATTTTCTCAATACTACTTATCTAAGAGACTATGTTTTCCCATATGCATTCTTGAGGCACTTGTGGAAAATCAGTTCAACCTAAATGTGTAGGTTTATTTCTGGGATGTTTGTTCTATTCCATTGGTCTGTAAGTCTGTTGTTATGCTGGTACTATACTATTTTGATTAGTGTAGCTTTGTAATATATTTTGAAATCAGGCAGTGTGATGCCTATAGCTTTGTACTTCTTTTTTGAGAATGCTTTAGCTAGTTGAATTCCTTTCTATTTCCATTTTTCATATAAATCTTAGGAATTTTAAATGTTTCTGTAAAAAAAAAATGCTACTGGAATTTTAGCAAGGATTGCACTAAATCTGTACTACCCAGATTTCTTTGGGTAGTGTGGTCATTTTGACAATATTAAATCTTCCAGTGATAAACATAGGTATTTTTCTAATTATCTGTATCTTTAATTTCTTTCAGCAATGTGTTGTGGGTTTTTAGTGTACAGGTCTTTGTATTCCTTTAAGTTTTTCTAGGTGCAAACATCCTTAACAAGAAACCAGCAAACCAAATTCAGCATCATATTAAAAGGGTCGTACACCATGACTAAGTGGGATTTAAACTTTGAATGCAAAGATAATTCAACAAATGAAAAACAGTTAATGTGATAAACCACATTAACAGAATGAGGGATAAAAATCATGTTATCTCAAATGCAGAAAAATCATTTAACAAAATTTGACACCCTTTTATAATGAAAATATTGAACATAACAAGAATGGAAGGAAATTGCTTCAACTTCTTAAAGGTCTTATATGAAAAGCCCATAGCTGACATCACACTCTATGATGAAAAACTGGAAGCTTATTCTCTAAGATTAGGAACAAGCCAAAGATGCTCACTTTCACCACTTAAATTCAATGTAGTATCAGAAGTCCTAGTCAAAGCAAATAGGGAAAAATAAATGGCATCTAAATTGAAGAAAGAATTAAAATTATCTCATGCAGATGACATAATCTTATATGTAGAAAACTATAAATCATCCACCAAAACTGTTAGTAAAATTTTACTAACAGTAAAATTACAGGACATAAAATCAGCATACAAATATCAGTTCTGTTTCTGTACACTAGCAATGAACATTCCAGAAGTGAAATTAAAAACAATCCCACTTTCAGCAGCATCAAAAAAGTATAAAGAAATCTTGAAGCAAAAATAGATTCAGTAATTCAATAGGAATAAAAGGACTTAACTCTCAAAGAGAGTATATTCATCTACAGTATGGGAAACATGTCTTTTTCAAAATGTGTTTTTGCCCTAGGCAGTTATAGCTTAGTGAAATAGCTTCTGTGATGGAGACAACATGCTACTGGAGGACAGAGGAGGACATATGGGGTGTGGGTGAGATCCAGGTGAGAAAAAAAATCGGGCAATGGGGCTCACTGGTTTACTATCAAGTTTCTGATATCAGCACTGCCAGATAATCCAACATTCTGCTTTTTATAAACTAAGTTTTCCCATTTTTGAGCCAAGAGTTGCACACATTATCACCTCTCCTTAACCTACCTCCATTTTTTTCTTTTGCCCTGCCATACTCAAAACTTATAGCCCTAAGTCATACACTAATGAAAAATAATAAACTCACACACTAAATGTTTTTTGTTTTCCTACACGTCTTTGCAATTGCTCATATTTACATTTATCTTTACTTTTTAAAATCTCGTAATAAAACTGAGGAAGTGACCTTCCTCCTTTCAAAAACCAGGCTCTTGGTAGGTGTTCTGCAACTCATCCACCCTCAAGGCCTTTTGTTTCCCCAGTTCTCCCTTTTCTCCTGCATCGTCAATATCACATGCTGTACCCAATTATTCTCACCAGCATGCAAACACACTGTAAAATCTCCCATGCTCAAACAGCAGAAATACCTACAAATACGTCTTAACCCTGCATCTGCCTGCATTCATGGCTGCTTTTTTGTGTCATTTTTCACAGCAAAATTCTTCAAAAGTCATTCATATGTATAATCTCGCTTCCCTGCCCATCATAGTTTGGGTCCTACTGTGATTCCACAGAAAACTGTTCTGGTTAAAGTCACAAATAACTTTTATAATTTTATATTATGTGGTCTTTGATAGTCCCATCGTTTTTGGCCTCTTAGTGACATTGGGCCTTGTTAACAGTTCCTCCTTCAAAACTGTCCTCTCTTGTCTTCTCTGACTACTACCATCCTGGATTTCTTCTCATAGTTCTTGCTTTTTCTCAGCTTCTATTGCAGGTGCAACCTCTCATATCAGACCTATAATTGTTAGGCCTTGTTCTCTTTGCTTTCCACACTCTCTCCCAAGAAAACTTCTTTTCATTTGATTTTAAATGTTACCTATGTGATGGTGACTTTCAAATTCAAACTTCCAGCCCAAGTGTCCCTGTGTTAGTTTCCTAGGGCTGCCAAAACAAATGATTGCAAAGTTGGTGGCTTAAGTCATCAGAAACGGATTCTCTCACAGTCTGAAGATCAGAGTCCTAAATTAAGAGTTTGGCAGAGCAGTGTTCCCTCTGCAGGCTCTAAGGGAGTTTACTTCCTTGCCTCTCTGGCTTCTGGTAGCTCCAGGCATTCCTTAGCTCGTGGCTGCAAGGCTCCAATCTCTGCCTCCATTTTCAGATGATCTTCTCCTTTTTCTCTTTTAAACACATTTGTTGTTGAATTTAGAGTCCACCCTGATAAGTCGGAATTATCTCATCTGGAGATCCTTAGCCTAATTACATATATAAAGACCCTTATTTCAAATGCATTCAAATTTATAGGTTTCAGAGGTGAGAATGTGAATATATCTCCTTCTGGGGCCATCATTCTACAAACTACAGTGTCTTTTTAGTTCTGGATTTGTACATGTGACTTGTTTTTTATACATGTGTATTCTCTTAGCATCTCAAATTTGCCTGCTTCAAAATATAAATTTTGATTTTTAAGCTGCCCTTCCATATATGTCTCCACTATCTTCTGTATTGCTCAAGCCAGCAACTTGAAAATTATCACTTATTTCTTCTTCTTTCTGATTCTTCCCACCTTGTCCTGAACAAGGGCTTTTATTTCTTCCTCAAAAAATACCTCAAACCAGTCCCCTGCTCTTCATTCCTACTCTCTTCTCACCTTGTGTTTTGTCTTGATAACAGCAATAACCTTTTACTACTTATCTACACTTACACTCTGCTCCTAAGCAGTCTGTTTTTCACATCCAGCTAGCAAAAGCTTTTAAAAACATAAACGCCTTGCTTAAACACTTCAGTAGCTTCTTACTGCACTTTAAATAAAATATAAAATCTTTGGCATAGCTTATGATCCAGCTCAACCCTGCCATCAAAATTATCTTACTCCATACTCTCCAGCATTCATTACACAGCAGTGGTTTCCTTTCAAATTCTAGGACATGCCAAGCTTTTTCAACCTCTGTGCCCGAGAACCTGTTATTTCTTCTTATCTGCACATTTCCCTGCTTGTCACCTGGCTGGCTCCTTGTCATCACTCAGATGTCACAGTAAGTTCCACCACTTCAGAGAGGCTGCTCCTTAAAGCCTTTCTTCCACCAGTCTTCCTTTACTTCTGCTGTGATTTTTTATTGCTGCAACTTGTATAGCACTGATTAGAATCTAAAATTTATATTCTTATTTTTAGAGCTTGGTTTTTGTTTGTCTGTCTCTCTAGGAGGTAAGCACCATAAAGAGAGCTAGTGCTTGTTCTGTTTACCAGTGTGTATTCAGAAACTTGTAGAATTCATGGCAGGTAGTAGATGGTCAGTAAATAAATGAGGTAAGGAACATAGTTGTTGAAGGGGAACGCCTGGGTAGGAAGGAGATAAATTCAGTTTTATATATGTTTAAGATGCTTTTAGTAATTAAGGGAGTGTCTGTACAGTAGTAGTTAGTTATATGTGGGAATAGAATTCTGGAATTTGACTGTAGGGCAGTATGTCAGCCAATCCCATCCAGGTGAAAGTAAAGTCAAAAATGTGAAGGAAATCATACCTAGTGAAATGTTGGAGACTTGAGGACCCAAGGCAGAATTCTCAAGTACAAAGGAAATTCAAACACGAACAGAAGGAAAGAAGCCTTTGAAAAAAAATTTCTAAAAGCTACCCGGATTCACAGGAGAAACTATAGATAATTGGGGAAGGAAGTTGATGAAAAAAAATTCCAGGAAAAGGGAAAATGTATGGAGCATCTACTAGGTGAAGTTAGTGTTCTAGGCACTGTGCATACAACAGGAAAGAAAGACCACTAGAGAGCATTTTTCAACTTAAAAATTTTAAACATAATTAGATGGTTATAATTTGAATGAAAAAAATTGAAGCAGTTGTCAAACAGTGGTGAGATCTTTCTGTTTTTTTATTATGTAAAACAGACATAGCATAACCTTTACAATTCAGTGGCTTTTTCTACATTCACAGTGTTGTGCACAATCATTGCTACCAAATTTCAGAACATTTTCAATTGCCTCCAAAAGAAATCACATACCCTTTAGCAGTCACCCACCAAGCATACCTCAGTCCATGGAGACTACAAATCTGCTTTCTATTTCTATGTATTTATCTTTCATGGATACTTTGTATAAATTGAATCAAACAGTAAGAATGTAGTCTTTTGCATCTGGCTTCTTTCACGTAACATAATGTCTTTAAGGTTTATTCTTGTTTCAGCTTGTATCAGCACTTCAGTCCTTCTGAGGGCTAAATTATAAAGATATATGTAAAATAGGATATTAGTGTGAAATAATGGAATATACTCACACACCCAATACACAGACACACTTTTATTTGTTCATCAATTGAAAGACATTTTAGTTGTTTCTATTTTAAGGCTATTGTGAATAATGACATCATGTCAGTTTTTGTTCATATTCCTGTTTGCAATTCCCATGGGCCTATATCTAGAAGTCAGATTGCTGGGTTATTGATGATTCTATTATTGAGGAAACTCCAAATTGTCTTCAACAGCAGCTGTTGCATTTTATGTTCCCGTTGGCAATGTATGATGTTTCCAAATTCTCCATATCCTTATGAACACTTGTGTTTTTCTTTTCCTTTTATTGATTATAGCCATCCTAGTGGGTAGAAAGTGGTATCTCCTTGTGGTTTTAATTTGCTTTTTTCTAATGACTGATGATGCTGTACACCTTTTTATATGCTTATTGGCAATTTGTGTATCTTTGGAGAAATGTCTATGTAACTCCTTTGTCCATTTTTAATTGTATTATTTGTCTTACTGAATTATGAGTTCTTTATATATTTTAGATACTAAATGGTTATCACTTCCAGGGCATGTGATTTAAAAATATTTTCCCCTATCTTGTAGCCTGTCCTTTCATAGTTGATATTGTCCTTTATGAACAAAAGATTTTAATTTTGATAAAGTCAAATTTATCTATTTTTCCTTCTGTTGCTTGTGGTTTTGGAGCCATATGTAAGAATCAGTGTGACACACCCCCAGTGGAGAAGCTGAAGGTCTGTTTGTGGGAGAAGTTTCCAACTTTACCTGTAGCTGAGTCAAGTTAGAATGCTAGGGGAAATACAGGGGTAGAAGAAGCAGCAGAAAGGCCTTGGGAGCTCACTGGATCCCCAAGCAGTCCATTCCTGCCTAACACCACAGGGATCCATCAGGAAGGCAGCAGAAGAGCAGGGGATAAAACTCTACAGGGAGAAGGAATTCTCTGGCTGAACTTTGTAACATTTTGAATGGGATGAGAAGCATCCTGGCCAGACCTCTGGGAAGGGTGCAAATCGGGCATGCAGATTTTATAGGTGAGGGAAGAACTAAACACTTTTCTCTCACAGCTGGGAGGCAGATGGCCTCTGGCAAGTTTTCAAGCCCATCTTGCCCTCTGCTTAGAAACAGACTCAGGGCTATTGGGGGCACAGCAGGAGTGAGACCAGCCCTTCGGTTTGTGTGGGAGCTGGGTAGGGCCTGTGACTGCTGGCTTTCCCTCACTTCCCTGACGACCTGCATGATTCAACAGAGGCAGCCATAACCCTCCTAGGTATACAACTCCAGTGATTTGGGAATCTCATCCCCATCCTCCACAGCAGCTGTAGCAAGACCCTCCCAAGAGAGCCTGAGCTCAGACATTCCTAGCCCCACCCCCACCTGATGGTCCTTCCCTACCCACCCTGGTAGCAAAAGACAAAGGACATATATGGACGGCTGAGAGACCCATAGATGGTTCACATCACAGGACTCTGTGCAGATAACCCCCAGTACCAGCCCAGAGCCAGGTAGACTGGGTATATAGACCCCAAAGAGAGAAAACAATCACTGCAGTTCAGCGCACAGGAAGCCACATCCATAGGAAAATGGGGAGAGTACTACATCAGGGGAACACCCCGTGGAACAAAAGAATCTGAATAACAGCCTTCAGCCCTAGACCTTCCCTTTGATAGAACCTACCCAAATGAGAAAGAACCAGAAAACCAACCCTGGTAATATGAAAAAAACACGGTTCTTCAGCACCCCCCAAAAATCACACTAGTTCACCAGCAATGGATCCAAACCAAGAAGAAATCCCTGATTTAGCCGAAAAAGAATTCAGAGGGTTAGTTATTAAGCTAATCATGGAGGGATCAGAGAAAGGCAAAGCCCAGTGCAAGGAAATCCAAAAAATGATACAAGAAGTGAAGGGAGAAATATTCATGGAAATAGATAGCTTAAAGAAAAAAGAATAAACAGGAATATTTGGACCTACTTTTAGAAATGTGAAATGCTCCAGAAAGTCTCAGCAATAGAATTGAACAAGTAGAAGAAAGAAATTCAGAGCTTAAAGACAAGGTCTTCAAATTAACCCAGTCAAACAAAGACAAAGAAAATAATACAAAGCCTCCGTGTTAAATGACCAAACCTAAAAATAATTGGTGTACCCGAAGAAGAAGAGAATTCTAAAAGGCTGGAAAACATATTTGGGGGAATAATCAAGGAACACTTCCCCAGCCTTGTGAGAGACCTAGACATGAAAACACAAGAAGAACAAAGAGCACTTGAAAAATTCATTGCAAAAATATTTTTACCTAGGCACATTGCCATCGGGTCATCCAAAGTTAAGATGAAGGAAACAATCTTAAGAGCTGTGAAGCAGAAGTACTAGGTAACCTATAAAGGAGAACCTATCAGATTAATAGCAGCTTTCTCAGCAGAAATCCTACAAGCTAGAAAGGATTGGTAACCTATCTCCAGCCTCCTCAAACAAAACAATTATCACCAAGAACTCTGTGCCCATGAAACTAAGCATTATAGATGAAGGAAAGATACAGTCATGTTAGGACAAACAAATTGAGAGAATTTACCATTACCAAATCACCACTATAGGAGCAGTTGAAAGGAGCTCTAAATCTTGAAATAAATCCTGGAAACACATTAAAACAGAACATCTTTAAATCATAAATCACTCACAGGACCTATTAAAACAAAAATACAAGTTAAAAGTGAAAACAAAAAACAAAACCCAAAGTACACGGGCAACAAAGAGCATGATGAAAGCAATGGTACCTCAGATTTAAATACTAACATTGAATGTGAATGGCCTAAATGCTTCACTTAAATGCAGAACTGCAGAATGAATAGGAACTCATCAACCATCTGCTGCCTTCAGGAGCATCTCCTAACTCTTAAGGACTCACATAAAGTCAAGGGGTGGAAAAAGGCATTTCATACAAATGGATGCCAAAAGGGAGCAGAGGTAGTTATTCCTATATCAGACAAAATAAACTTTAAAGCAACAGCAGTTAAAAGAGACAAAAAGGGAGCATATATATGGTAAAAGGCCTTGTCCAACAGGAAAATATCACAATCCTGAACATATAGGCACCTCATACTGGTGATCCCAAATTTATAAGACAATTACTAATACACAGATGAAATAAGATAGACAGCAACAAAATAATAGCAGGGGACTTCAATATTCCACTGATAGCACTAGATAGGTCATCAAGACAGAGAGTCAAAAAGAAACAACAGGATTAAACTATACCTTGGAACAAATGGACTTAACAGATATATATAGAGCGTTTCATCCAACTACCACAGAATACACATTCTATTCAACAGCACATGAAACTGTGCAAGATAGACCATGTGATAAGCCACAAAACAAGCCTCAATAAATTTAAGAAAATTGAAATTATATCAAGCACTCTCTCAGACCACAGGGGAATAAAACTGGAAATCAACTCCATAAAGAACCTTTGAAACCATGTGAATATATGGATATTAAATAACTTGCTCCTGAATAAGCATTGAGTCAAAAACAAAATCAAGATGAAAACCAAAAAATTATTCAAACTGAATGACAGTAATGACACAACCTTTCCACACCTCTGGGATATAGCAAAGGCAGTGCTAAGAGCAAAATTCATGGTCCTAAAAGCCTACATCGAAAAGTCTGAAAGAGCACAAACAGACAATCTAAGGTCACACCTTAAGGACCACGTGAAACAAGAACAAACTGAACCCAAAACCAGCAGAAGAAAGGAAATAACCGAAATTGGAGCAGAAATAAATGAAATTGAAACACACAAAAAATATAAAAGATAAATGAAACAAAAAACTGGTTCTTTGAAAAGATAACTAAAATTGATAAACCATTAACAAGATTAACCAAGAAAAGAAGAGATAAGTGGCGAATAATCTCACTGAGAAACAAAACAGGAGATATTACAACTGACACCACCGAAATACAAAAGATCATTCAAGGCTACGATGAACACCGTTAATAAGATAGAGACCTAGAAGAGATGGAAGAATTCCTGGGGGAAAACAAAACCCTCCTACCTTAAATCAGAGAGAATTAGATACCCTAAACAGACCAATAACAAGCAGCAAGATTGAAATGGTAATTACAGAATTTCCAACAAAAAAAAATCCAGGAGCAGATGGATTCACAGAATTCTACCAGACATTCCAAGAAGAATTGGTAACAAAACTTTTGACACTATTCCGCAAGATAGAGAAAGAAGGAACCTTCTGTAATTCATTCTATGAAGCCAGCATCACCCGAATACCAAAATCAGGAAAGAACACAACCAAAAAAGAAAACTACGGACCGATAACCTTGATGAACAAAGATGCTAAAATCCTTAACAAAATCCAATACCGAATCCAATACCATATCCAATACCATATCCAAAAAAATAATCCACTGTGATCCAGTGGGTTTCATATAAGGGATGCAGGAATGGTTTAATATATGCAAGTCAGTAAATGTGATACATCACATAGACAGAATTAAAAATCACATGATCATCTCAATAGATGTAGAAAAAGCATTCAACAAAAAACCATCATCCCTTAATGATTAAAACTCCCAGCAAAATTGGCACACAAGGGACATGCCTTAATGTAATAAAAGCCAGCTATGACAAACCTACAGCCAACAAAGTACTGAATGAGGAAAGCATTCCCTTCGAGAACAGGAACAAGACAAGGACACTGACTCTCACTACTCCTCTTCAACACAGTAGTGGAAGTCCTAGCCAGAGCAATCAGACAAGAGAAGGAAATAAAGGACATCTAAATGGGTAAAGAAGAAGTCAGACTGTCACTGTTTGCTGAAGATATGATCATCATTTGCCTTGAAAACCCTAAGGACTCCTCTAGAAAGCTCCTAGAACTGATAAAAGAATTCGGCAAAGTTTCCAGATACAAGATTAATATACACAAATCAGTAGCTCTTCTATACACCAACAGTGACCAAGCAGAGAATCAAATTAAGAACTCAACCCCATTTACAATAGCTGCAAAAATTAAATACTTAGGAATATACCTAACAAAGAAGTTGAAAGACCTCTGCAAGAAAAATTATAAAACTGCTGAAAGAAATCACAGATGACGCTAATGGAAACACATCCCATGCTCATGGATGAGTAGAATCAATACTGTGAAAATGACCATACTGTCAAAAGCAATCTACAAATTTAACACAATCACCATCAGAATACCACCATCATTCTTCACAGCATTAGAAAAAAGAATTCTAAAATTTATATGGAGCCAAAAAAAGAGCCCACATAAACAAAGCCAGACTAAAGCAAAAAGAACAAATCTGGAGACATCACACTACCTCATTTCAAACTATACTGTAAGGTCGTAGTCACCAAAACAGCATGGTACTGGTATAAAGATAGGCACATAGACCAATGGAACAGAATAGGGAACCCAGAAATAAACCCAGATACTTACAGCCAACTGATCTTTGACAAAGCAAACAAAAACATAAAGTGGGGGAAAGGACACCCTTTTCAACAAATGGGGCTGGGATAATTGGCTAGTGACATGTAGGAGAATGAAACTTGATCCTCATCTCTCACCTTATGCAAAAATCAACTCAAGGTGGATTAAGGACTTAAACCCATGACCTGAAACTATAAAAATTCTAGAAGATAACATTGGAAAAACCCTTCTAGACATTGGCTTAGGCAAGGATTTCATGACCAAGAACCCAAAAGAAAATGCAATAAAAACAAAGATAAATAGCTGGGACCTAATCAAACTAAGGAGCTTTTGCACGGGAAAAGGAACAATCAGCAGAGTAAACAGACAACCCACAGAGTGGGAGAAAATCTTCACAATCTATACATCTGACAAGAGGCTAATATCCAGAATCTACTCAGAAGAAAAGAAGTCTTTATCCAAAAAAGATACTTGCACACGCATGTTTATAGCAGCACAATTCACAATTGCAAATTCATGGAACCATTTCAAATGCCCGTCAATTAATGAGTGGATGAAGAAACTGTGGTATATATGTGTGTGTATGTGTACATATACATACATATGTGTGTGTGTATTTGTGAGATTGGTGGATACTATGCCATAAAAAAGGAATCAATTAACAGCATTTGCAGTGACCAGGATGAGACTGAAGACTATTATTCTAAGTGATGTAACTCAGGAATGGAAAACCAAACATCATATGTTCTCTCACTAATACGTGGGAGCTAAGCTATGAGGATGCAAAGGCATAAGAATGATACAATGGAATTTGGGGACTTGGGGGACTCAGTTAAGTCCTCTTTTATTTCAACAATGTTTTGTAGTTTTTAGTGCACTACACTACACTGGGGGGAAGAGTAGGAGGGGGTGAGGGACAAAAGATTACAAATATGGTGCACTGTATACTGCTTGGGTGATGGTGCACCAAAATCTCACAAATCACCACAAAAGAACTAACTCACATAACGAAATGCCACCTGTATCCCAATAATTTATGAAAAAATAAATAAATAAAAACTCATTCTCAGCAAACTGATACAAGAACAGAAAGCCAAACACCACATGTTCTGACTCATGTGGGTGTTGAACAATGAGAACATATGGACATAGAAGGGGAATATCACACACCGGGGCCTGCTGGGGGTTGGCGAAATTAGGGAGGGACAGCATTAGGAGAAATACCTAAAGTAGATGATGTGGGGATGGATGCAGCAAACCACCATGGCACGTGTATACCTATGTAACAAATCTGTGTGATCTGCATATGTACCCCAGAACTTAAAGTATAATAAAAAATAAATTAGGACAATAATAAAATATTCTCAAAGGAATCAATGCCAGATATAAAGCTATTAAGATTTAGCCCTGTGCTTTCTTATAAGAGTTTTGTAGTTTTATCTCTTATGTTGAGGTCATTATTCCATTTTGACTAAATTTTATGGCATGAGGTGGCTGGCTGTCTTTATTTTTTTGTATATGGATATGATCTAATACCATTTGTTAAAAATGGCATGATTCTATCCGCATTAAATGATCTTGCCATTTTTGCTGAAAATCAGTTTACCACAGAAGTATAGGTTTGTTTCTGGACTCAGTTCGATTACACTGACTTATACTGTATGTATATGCTTATGTCAGTATCATGCTGTTTTGATTATTGTAACTCTGTAGTAAAATTTGATATTGGGAAGTGTGATGCCTCTAAATTTATTCTTATTTTTAAGACTGTTTTGGCTACTTGGGGCTTTAGCAGTTCCATATAAGTTATATTTTTATTAATTTTTTTAGAGGCAAGGTCTTGCTATGTCACCCAGGTTGGAGTGCAGTGGCATAATGATAGCTCACTGTAGCTTTGAATTATTGGGCTCATGAGCCCCTCCCACCTTAGCCTCCCAAGTAGCTGGGACTACAGCTGCATGCCACCACACCTGGGTATTTTTGCAAATATTTTTGTAGAGATGGAGTCTCACTATGATGCCCAGCCTTGTCTTTAACTTTTGGCCTCAAGTGATCTTTCTGCCTTGGTCTCCCAAACTACTGGGATTACAGGTGTGAGCCACCACACCCAGCCTCATATGAATTCTAGAATCCATTTCTCCATTTGTGCAAAAATGGTAGTTGGAATTTTAATAGTGATTGCACTGAATCTATGAATTAATTTGGGAAATATTGTCATCTTAACACTATTGAGTCTTCTAATCCATGAATATAGGGCTTTTTTTTTTTTTTTTTTTACTCAGTTGAGTCCTCTTATTTCTTTCAACAATGTCTTATAGTTTTTAGTGCACAAAACTTGCACCTCCTTGCTCCAGTTTATTCTTAAGAATTTTCATTTTTTTGGATGCTACTGTAACCTAAATTGTTTTCTGAATTTCATTTTGAGATTAACTGCAAGTGTACAGAAATATAACTGATTTCTGCATGTTGATTTTATATTCCAAAACTTTGCTGAGTTTGTTAACTCAAAAGTTTTAAGCATTTTGGGGGCATATTTTCATATGTAAGGTCATGTCATCTGTGAATAGAAGTAGTTTTACTTCTTCCTTTCCAGTTTAGCTGCCCTTTAATTTTTCTTTTATATTAGTTTTAGGTATAACTTTGAAGTGCACTGTTAAATAATAGTGATGAGAACCAGTGTCTTTCTTTCTTCTTGATCTTAGGGAAAAAGCTTTCAGTCTTTCACTGTTAGGTGTAACATTAGCTGTGAACTTTATAGATGGTTTTTATCCAGTTCAGGAATTTGTCTTCTATTTCTAGTTTTTAAAGTTATTTTGTCATAAAAATTGTTGGATTTTGTCAAATGTTTTTTCTGTGTCAATTGAGATCATGTGTTTCTCTTCATTCTCTTTATATGATGTGTTACATTGATTCCTACTTCCTCCTGGGGGACTTTCTCCTTCACCTGACACCTGATCTGCCTCACCTCATGATCTGCATCACACATCCTATTCTTTGTAGGTAGAAGTGGATGAGAAGGCTCTGCAGTGGCTCCTAGGTGCTGATTACTGCAGGTGAGCTCAGGTGCCTGGCAGCCCCAGTCACCAAGGCCTGCCCAGCCATCTTTCATTTTTAAATGTGCTTACACTCTCTCAACTAATTGCTCTTGGAAATCCTCCAGTTCCAATCTCAGACTTGGTCCCTCTGACTTTGCATCTCATCTTCTTTAGTATTCAGGATGGTCTCTCTGGGAACATAATATTTGAGCTGAGACACGTTAGCTGAGAAGGGCCAAGCAATAAGAAATTTTAGGAAAAGAGAGTTCCAGCAGTGGCCCTTTGAGAGCTTTGTTCTAAAGCTTGGAGAGGTGCTTTTCTCTTGGGCACCCTTCATATTATCTGTTTTCTGCAAACTAGACTTGAGGAACTTCCTTGAGTCAAGTTTTTTTTAGAGAATAAAAATCTCTTCAGTCCTCAGTGATAATAAGCTGCTGGTAGCTATTAGATCTATTAAAAAGAAATGATGGAGAAGGCAAAAAAGAGTAAGGAAATCATATTAGTCAAAGAAATGGGAGATGAATAAAGTGTAGGGGAAGGAGGGCAAGAGAGGAAGATGGGCACGGTGGAGAAGTGACCATTGTGTTGAGCTGAACCCATATTATGAGTGGTGGTAGATTTGGGCTGACAATTTTCTCTTCCTCCTAAATGAATGTAACAAAAACATTTAAAAAAATAACACTGGAGTCCTCTACAGATATGGAAAGAAATAGACTGATTTATAGTTTTGAATCCAACAATGTGTCATTTGAAAAATGCAGCAAAAGAAAGTAATTGTTTTTGCTGTGTGCCTGTAAACTATTCTAGCTTGCCAAGATAATTCTCATTTTCATTCTTCCTTTCAGATGAAAGCAATGTCTTGAATCTGAGTTATTATTCATATTTTTAATGGAAAGACAAAAAAGAAGCATGAAGCAATTCCCAAACTATATAACCAGAAATAAATGACCAAAAACTAAACATAGCTCATTAAAACCTTCAGCTGGGTCAAGACAGAGCTTATTGAGAAAGTTGGCTTTTGTTTCTTATGGCTTTCCAACCACTAGTTTTTATTAACATGTACTTCCCTTTATTCCTTAAAATCTGTAGTTTATGATATTTAAGGTCAGCAATATAATTCAGGCAAATAAATGGTAAATTCAGGGCTCTAGGTTGAACTACAAACTCCTGGTTGAATGATCTAAGATAAAATAAAACTCATTAATTACTTTCTGACTATTCATTGAATCTTGGGATTTTAAGGTTATAAGCACCTTTAGTGCCTACTAATTACTATTTCCTATCAGAAGTCTTATACTGTATCTGAGATGAAGCAATTATCCTCATTCATTGTAACAAAACTCTTCTGGTCAACCTACTTCCTTCTCAATTCTCCCATGAATTGTACCTGGAATTGACCATGAATTGTACCTGGAAAATATTCTTAGTACTCATTTTACACACTAAATACAACAAGTGTACCCCAGTTGATATCACTACGCTGTTCTAAGTGTGAATGAAACTGCTGACAAAAAGGATGGCAAATAATGATGACTTACAAGTCACATTAAAATACAGAATTAATCAGTCTTTTTAAGTTATTAAGAATCAAATATGATTAACCAGAACTCCAGGTTTCTTAGAATAGATGAGTTGTGGAGTCATACATGAGAACAATAAACTTATGAAAGGATTTAAAACATGTCCCCACAAAATATGCCTTTTTGGCATACTGGTTATTTTGAGCTGAAGGCTCTTGTAAAGCAGCAGATGCAGATAAGGATCTCTTACATCGCCTACCTACCTAAAAGCAGGTCATAACATTCCTTATCAGAAAGGTGCCATTTCTGTACCAGGAAGAAAATAACGTTTTTATCTCAGGAGACCCGGATTCATATTGAAATGGACCTGTACAAACAAACCTACTAAAATCACACTTATCTTTTGTTAGTTTTACCCATATGTTTTCTAGTCACTGTACTACCCCTAACCCAAGCCTTTTTGTCTTGTCACATCTGCACAGTTTATGCTTGTGTTAAAAAGATATAAAGGCAAGCTTTGTGTTATTGTGCTTTGTTTTATTGCACTTCATAGATACTTGTTTTGTTTTGTTTTACAAACACAATATCTATGATTTACATAGATATTGTAAGTCATTATAATATCTATGTAAATTAAAGATTACATATTCAAGATTTTTACAAATTGAACATTTTCAAATTGAAGATTTGCAGCCACCCTGTGTCAAGCAAGTCTATGGAACCATTTTCCAATAGCAGGTGCTCACTTCATGTCCCTGTATCACCTTTTGGTAATTATTGAAGTATTTCAAACTTTCATTATTACTATGTTGGTTATGGATATGTGTGATCAATTCTCTTTGATGTATGTTACCAATGTAATTGTTTTAGGGCCCATAAATCAGGCTCATATAAGACAAGAAACATGATCAGTAAATGTTGAGTATGTTCTGACTGCTCCACAGATTGGCTGGTCTTCAACCTCTCCCTTTCCTCAGGTCTCTCTATTCCTTGAGAAAAAGCAATATTGAAAGTGGGTCAATGAATAATCCTACAATGGCTTTCTAAGTGTTCAAGTAAAAGGAGGATTTGTACATCTCTCACTTTAAGTCAAAAGCTAGAAATGATTAAGATTAATGAGGAAGGAATGTTGAAAGCTGATACAGGCTGAAAGCTAGATCTCTTGTGCCAGTTAGCCAATCTGTGAAGGCAAATAAAAAATTAAAAAAAATAAAAAGTGCTACTTCAGTGAACACATGAATAATAAGAAAGTGAAATAGCCTTATTGCTGATACAAAGTTTTAGCAGTCTGGATAGAAGTTCAGACCAGCCACAACATTCCCTTAAGACAAAGCTTAACCCAGGGAAAAGTCCTAACTCTCTTCAATTATGTGAAAGCTGACAGATGTAATGAAGCTACAAAAGAAAAGCTTGAAGGTAGCACAGCTTAGCTCACAAAGTTTAAGAAAATAAGCCATCTTCATAATACAAAAGTGCAAGGTGATGTAGTAAGTGCTGATGTAAAAATTAACTTGTAGCAAGTTATTCAAAAGATCTAGCTAAGGTCATTGATGAAAGTCACTATAGTAAACAGTAGATTTTCAAGGTAATTAAAACAGCCTTCTATTGAAAAAAGATGTCATCTAGGACTTCCATAGCTAGAGAAGTCAATGCCTGGCTTCAAGTGACAGAATGCCTTTCTTATTAGGCCAAATCAACTGGTGGCACTAAGTTAAAGCCAATGCTTGTTTACAATTCCAAAAATTCTAGGACCCTTAAGAATGATGGTAAATCTACTTTGCCTGTACTCTGTAAATGGAAGAACAAAACCTTGATGACAGCACATCTATCTATTACATGGTTTACCAGATATTTTAAACCCACTATTGAGAACCACTATTCAGAAAAAAATACTGCTTTCAAAATATTACTGTTCATTAACTAGGCATCTAGCCACCCAAGAGCTTTGATGGAGATGTACAAAGACATTAGTGTTGTTTTCATGCTTTCTAATACAACATCCATAGATCAAAGAGTAATGCTGACTTTTAATTTTTATTATGTAAGGAATACATTTTATAAGGCTAAAGCTGCCATAGATAGTGATTCCTCTGATAGATTTGGGTAAAATAAGTTGAAAACCTTCTAGAAAGGATTCACCATTTGAGACAACCACCACCTGCAGAAGTCTAACCTGCAGACCTTGACTCAATGATGGATAAATGAATACACTTTCACACCTTTATAGTGATACAAATGGGCTAGAGATGAGGGCGAAATGCAACCAATCAACCATGACCCTCTGTTCATCCAAACTTTTATTCTGTAGATTTTACAGTAGAGGTTCTAAGTTAACACACTTGTGGATAATTAACATGGTTAAGAGAATGGTTTTATGACTGATAAGTTTTAGGTTCTGGGGCCCAGAGTAAACACTATTAACAGGTAATTCCCTTTTCATCTTCCCCTGAGCGGACCACCCAGCACAAAATTTACATGAGGAAACAGAGTGGAGACAAAGGGATGTGGGGTAAACAGACTTACCCTGGGAAGGCCTTTGATCTTCTCTCTCTCTCTCCTATGCTAATGTTAATGAGGCCGCTGCCTTTAGCATACCTTAATAAAACCTTTTGGCCTTCCAAAAGGTTTGAGACTATAATCTATAACTTTCCCTAAATATTTTCCTTATTATTTTGCCAACCACCTCAAATGAATTCCAACAGTCATTCTAGATGTTATTAAGAACATTTGTAATTCATGAGAGGAAATCAAAATATTAAAAATTAACAAAATTTAGAAGTTTATTCCAGCTATTATGGATGACTGTGAGGAATTCAAGATTTTAGTAGAGAAAATAACTGCAGATATGGTAGAAATAGCAAGAGAACTAGAATTAGAATTGGAGCTTAAATCTGATGAAATTGCTGTGTGACGTGGTAAAAAGCCCCATAAAACTGCATGCCTCAACCGTACCTTGGTTTTCTGTTTAAACTGCTCTCTGTAACCCGTAATGTGACAAGCAAGCAGTCCAAACCCAGGCCATCTTGGCCCCTGCGACTTGTAATTTCCACCCTACCCTGCCAATGTGTAAACAAATGCTTATTTTGACTTTTGTTAACCACTTAAGTAACAATCAGAATGTCAAAAGTCGGAATGTCTGGAACTCCTCACCCCCACCCCCGCCCCTCACCCTCATCTCCGCCTAGAAGGTGATTTACAGGATTCACTAGCCCTCGGAATGTCTGAAGCTCCTCACCCCCACCCCCACTCATCACGCTCACCCCGAGGTGGTTTTAGGGGTATAAAAGGTCTTGACACCCTCCTTTTCGGGGCCACGGGTTGGAGAGACG